>BSQZ01000008.1:6125000-6227500 GCA_033239005.1 Lamellibrachia satsuma
TTCTAAACAGTTTTGTGTCATCCGCAAATTTCAGTACGTTACTTGTTATACTGTCGTCCAAGTCAATGATATAAATTAAGAATAATATAGGTCCTAATACTGATCCTTGAGGTACCCCACTCAAAACCGATTTCCAATTTGAAACTTCTCCATCTACTCCAACTCGTTGTTTTCTGTCAGTCAGCCATTGTTCTATCCAGTCAGTTATGCTATCCCCGATACCATGGGCTTTTAATTTAAGTAGTAATCTTTGATGTGGCACTTTGTCAAAAGCTTTCTGAAAATCTAAGTAGATAATATCTACTGGCGATCCCACGTCTATCCACTTAGTGATTTCTTCCAAAAAACATAGCATATTTGTTAAGCATGACCTCGCTTTAAGGAATCCATGTTGAGATGAATTTAATAATTTATGCTTAACGAGGAAGTCCACCATATGGTCTTTAATTAACCTTTCTAATAATTTACAAATCACTGACGTTAAACTCACTGGTCTGTAATTCTCTGACTTATTTCTCGAACCCTTTTTAAATAATGGTATGATGTTTGCTTCTTTCCATTCAAACGGAACAACTCCCTCTTTTAATGACAAGTTGAATACTCTTGCAAGTGGTATACTGATTTGTTCTACTGTTTCCATTAGTAATTTTGGAGGAATCCCATCCACTCCCGGTGATTTGTTATCCTTCATTGCCTTTATTTTCTTAGCTACCAATTCTGGAGTTACAACTAACGGACCTAAATAGTCAGATTTAGCCCCCTGAAATTTAGCATCAGCAACTGGTAATGAACTAATATCTTCTTTGGTAAACACTGAACTGAAGTAACCATTTAGGTCTTCCGCCATTAAAAACCCCTGTGATATTATATATCCAGCACTGTCTTCTAGAGGTCCAACCTTGTCTTGTACGTTTTGTTTACTCCTGACATATGCATAAAAACTCTTGCTGTCATTTTTTATGTTACATGCCAGTTTTTGCTCATAGCTTCTTTTAGATTGTCTGATTTCAGTTGTAGCTGCATTAAGTGCCTCTTTGTATTTTGCATAGTCTTCTTCCTTTCTGGTACGCCTATAAACCCTCCACATAGTTTGTTTTAGCATTATTTTTCTAATAGCCTCTTTTGACAAGTGTTTCTTTCTACACCGTTTTCCTTGTTTTTGGAAGGTAACAAATTTATCGATGATTCTCGCAATTTCATATTTTAGAATATTCAAACATTCAATTGCGGTCTTATTCATCAGCATGTTATTCCAATCTAGCTTTGCTAAGTATTTTCTCATATCTTTGTAGTTACCTTTGTGGAAGTTTCTCTTGTACGTTTTCTTATTTTTACTTTCTGATTTTACATTGATGTAAAAATGTATTTGATTATGGTCACTATTACCCAATGGTTAAAATATTTTTACATTGTCCACTAATTCTTTTTGTGATGACAGAACTATATCTAATACATTTTCTCCCCTGGTTGGTTCTAGTACGTGCTGAGTAAGAAAGTTATCCTGGATTAAACATAGAAATTGTTGATCCTCAATCCCTGTGCTCTCTAGAGAATTCCATTGTATGTGTCCATGGTTAAAATCTCCCATTATGATACATTCCCCTTTACTAACTTCCTTTATAGCGTTTTTTATTTTTGTGTTGTCCTCTTCGTTTATGTTTGGACTTCGATAAACTAATCCAATAGTTAATTTTTAATTTCCTGAAACAATTTTGCACCAAACAGCTTCATCGCAATCTGCTTCCCTTTCTAGTTTTATTTCATAAGCCTGAATAGATTCTTTAACATATAAAATAACTACCCCGCCCCTTCTTCCTATTCGATCTTTCCTAAACATTACGTATCCTGTCAGTCCTAATTCAGCATCTGTTATATCTATGTTGGCCAATAATTCAGTTATACCAATTATATGAGGGTCAATAGATTCTACCATAATGTTTAATTCGTTTTTCTTATTTACTATGCTCCTTGCATTTAAACATACGCATCTATAACCTTTTTCAGAGATGTTTTTCGGATGATTTGAATTGGTTTATCTGTGCTAGTGGCCTCTTGTTCTGCTTGAGACACCTCTAGGTAACCCCCCTGCACTTCTAGTTTAAAGAATGTTTACTTCCAAAAATATTTGTCATTGTACCCAAGTCACTATCTACTACTGCTGAAAGTTTGTCCGCGAATACTGCCGCCCCCTTTCCACTTAAATGAAGCCCATCCTTCATGTACATATCAGCTCTCCCAACAAAACTTCCCCATAAATCCACAAATCCAACTTCCTCTTCCCTACATAGCTTCTGGACTAACATGTTAACTGCCATCCCCCGACAATTTCGATATTTGTGACCCCTCCTGCCCATTACAGGTAAAATCCCTGAATACATGCGCGTAGATACGCTCGTACGCAAGTGCTTCCATATTAATGTGGCAAACATATATTTTCTTAATCCAACCCGCGCCAGAAATGCAATGTTGTACCCCTAATCTGGTTGGCATCCATCGCGGAGTGCGAGCACGAATCAGGCAGCCGATAAGGCCTACCTAGCGCCATCTACACTCACTGCAAAGGACACAGTGTTGACTTGACTATTGCGCATGCCAGCAAAAAGCAACTAATTAGAAGCATGGTGGAAACAGTCCAGCAGATCGCCTTCTCCTTCAACCTTTCAGCGCAGAGGTTGCGTGTTTTCCAGGCTGATTCGAGTTAGACGTGGATGCACAAGCTGTACAAACAGTACTAATCTAAACTCGTTCTGTGAGATAAGATGGTCCATTCGTGCGAACGCTCTGTATACGTTCAAGTCTGCATTCACCGCTGTAGTCACTGCCCTGGAATTTTGGGAAGAAGATGGGGACGGCAACGTTAGACGCTACATGTCCATCAAAAATGTTGATTACATCTATATGACCATTACGCATGTCCTCCAAAGTCAGCTTCCTCTTACTACAGTCCAAACAGTGGAACCGCTGTCACAGAGACCACTAACAATCGCCCAGCTGCAGCAGGAGAGTGCCGAAAATTATGGAATGCATTATTGGACAGTGCAAAGCTAGCGGGAAGACTTGAGATTCGGGCGAGCAAGTCGCACAATGATGGTAAACAGAACTTGCCCGCTGACATAACACGCCCAGCCAATATTGGACGAGGGCATTGTATCTGATGTTCGTGGATCACTGGCTGCAGGGAATAGAACGTTAGAATCACACATATATCAATAGCTAAGAATCATTGCGTGGCCCAGTCATATACATAAATAGAACACCCGTTAGTAAAACAAGACCGCTGAGCTCTTATCAGTTGACACATGATAAAGTGATGCCTGCATGGACCAGTGACATTCATGCTGCTGCACGGCAAGAACCCACTGGAGGCCCAGTGTTTATACTGTACAGCACCCAGTCTTCATCATATATCTATAGATATACAGTACTAATAAGAGATTATTACTATATAGCTATATATACCTAATACCTTATTACTTGCACAATCTATCCATGCAATTTGTATATCAAATATCATAACATATTAACTATAACAGTAGCACCACTATACATGATTGAAATTGAACTTTCTGAAGTGCTCTATACATGTATTAGCTAATGACGGCAAGTGGTAAAAATCTCATTAAGCCCTAAGGTCCCAAAAATATTCTTTTCCCATCTTCCAACACATTCCCCAGCTGCTCCATCACAGCAATTTCCACCTGCAGATCAAGATATTTCTCGAATGTTATCTGGCCAACTTGCTCAAGGACACGCCTCATGTAAAGAAATGTGCTCTCTTATTTAAGCTGTCAATCGTGGGCCCAGTACATCACACCACGACAGCGGGTGAATCTGAAAGTACGAGGTGTTTCAAGATGACATGCCAGATGATCTGCGTCAGCTACACAATGGAAGGCAAGATGGGAGATGGTCAATGTCGCTGAGAGATCCAAAACACTCGATGATGCAATATGGGAGATGGTCAATGTCGCTGAGAGACCAAAAACACTCGATGATGCAATATGGGAGATGGTCAATGTCGCTGAGAGACCCTTTCCTAGGGATGGGTGTCGAGTAGGTTTGTCATGTTTTTTTAGTGACCGGAGGGGCATTCTTTTTTTTATTTTATTTTGACTTCAAAATGCACCAGATTGCAAATAATTTCAGTTTGCTTTTAAAAACTGGACACCCAAACTCCCTCGATGAGTTGTGCTTCCACATGAATTTATATCTAGCTACGCCCCTAAAATAGCTGTGTCGGATGGCGCATTTTGTAACATTATGTGCACCAGCAATACATGACTAACAAATAAAGTTCATAGGTAAATTCGATGGATTTCCACAATGCACACGCACGCCCACGTCGTAATCAGACATGTCAAATCGTCAACTGTCATGCATTCCAGAGTCATCTCATGCTGTCTCGTCCGTCTACGTCGGTGGTTCAGGGGCTACAGGGGGTCCGTGAAGTGGGGGCAAAAAATTATAATTCGTCGAGTTCCTTTCTGTTTATATGCATTTTTCTGGGGGGGTCCATAGCTTTCTTTAAATTCTCAAAGGAGTCCTTGACCAAAAAAGGTTAAGAAACACTGGTCTACACGAATGTTTCGCATGCAGTAAATTAATGTTTTTCCAGTACTTAAACATTTAAAATGCGTCAGAATGATCCGTCTGGCAACAATAAAACAAGATATCGCTCAATTGACATTGATCAAATGCTAACTATGTTGGCAAATTATTATTTTATGGGAAGTCAAACAGACGTTAAAATCAATGTCAGTTATAAATCATGACTTGTTTAATTAAGTGCGTTTCGCAACTGTCGTTTGGTGTTTACAGTCAGGATAGGAGCCTTGTTGTTACACATCGGGGGATGGGGTGGGGCTGTTGGCATGGTCTGTGATTAACCGAGCATGGGGCGGCCACTTAAAAGGGTATTTCGAGTGAGCACACAGACTGATACATGATGGCATTACCAGGAACAGGTCGTAGGACGACCCAACGGTCGAGACGCTTATTCTAACTTGGTTATAAGACCGCGCATTAATAAATTGTACAATCCAAATGAATCACACATCTACGCACGACTCACACAAACAAGGGCGGGTTCCAACGACCAGCGGACTGCACGCGTCACGTACGCACGCAGCAACCCTATTCGTAATTGCCCTGTGATTAAATTGTCATTAGTAGACCAGAGTTAGTAGGTCTAGAAGTCGTTATCGAGACGCGGCGACTGACCACAGTCATGTTCCTGGGGTGTCTTCGTCCGCGTCCGGCCGCTGACGGACGCCTCACGGGAATAGTGTGAGCGGGCAGACATGCAGGGCCGCAAGGTGTGGTCTACTTGAGAGACTTCTATATTAGATGGATTGAACCATTCAAAACATCTATGACATATTAGGAAGTGATGTTAATTGTTATCAAGATTCCCTCTTTCTTGGACCGTCATGATAGCTGATGGACCATTCGTGTGGTTTTAAAAATTAAGGTTCAGCCGCTTTTACTGAAAATAATTTTGTTCAACAAAGAAAGGTTATTTTTTCACATCCATGGCTGTGTCGTTTCCAGACTTTCTAAAACTGCTTCTTCTTCTTCCACTAATTCTTCAACTACTTCTTGTTCTTTTTCTTCTATTTCTTCTTCTACTTCTTTTCTTCTTCTTCTTCTGTTGCTTCTTCTTCTTTTCCTTCTACTTCTTCTTCTTCTACTTCTTTTTTTCTTCTGTTTCTTCTTCTACTTATTCTTCTTCCGTTTCTTCTTTTTCTTCTACTTCTTCTTCGTCTTCTCCCTCCTCCTCCTCCTCCCCCTCCTCCTCCTCCTCATCATCATCATCAAATACTACTTGAACTTCGTCTAACTGAATGACTATGAGGACTATTAATATTACACTGGGCGTTGTTGCGCAGCGTCAAATAACACTATTAGACAGGGAAAACGTGCGAACTAATCCACGACCCGCCGGACAATTTTTTGTCTCTGTATTGGTTGACGTCTGCCCTAGCTTGGGCAATTTAAATCCCAGAAAGCACACTCATTAGGGGGTAAATCTTCATTTCACGCAGCGAGGGGTGATGTTGTCTCTGACTGTTATATCCCGATAAAGCGAAAAGCCACAACAACACCAGCTTTACGCTCTCGGCTGCTGGTGGACTATGCAACCCTCGTTATCGGCTCTAGCGGGCGGGGCGCGTTGACTATCTCTGTTGCGGAGGGTTTTGTCTCTGAATCACAATCTATCATCTTGCCTGCTTCTAAAATTGGTTTGGTCGCACGGTCCTGTATAAGAAATGTTATGTATTGCCGTGAGGAACGAAAAACTAACCGAAACATTACAAACAACTGGAGAGAAGGAAAGTGCGCTAAAAATAATATATCAAGTTAAAAAATTAATGCAGATGAGTTTTTGGATTCTCCGTTTTAGAGAAGTGGGTTTAAACAGACTAATACCCCTACGCAGGGGCTAATGTTAATCCCATTTTAATGCAAACTGTGAACTGTATCTTTAAACATTTCTAGGAATCCATTTATAAAATGCATGATATATATATCTCAAAGCATTTCGTGCGCTGCCTTCTAATGTTATAACGAATCCAATTCCTGTTCTCTCTCACTATTTTTTTCTGTATTTTGAATCTGCTGTGTGGAGTCTGCTGAATTGTCTTCCTTGGAGTCTGTTGAATGGTTTGTCTGGAGTCTGTTGAATGGTCTTCCTTTGAGTCTGTTGAATGGTCTCTGCCCCCCCCCCCCGTGGAGTCTGTTGAATGGTTTGTATGGAGTCTGTTGAATGGTTTGTGTGGAGTCTGTTAAACAGTTTGCTTGGAGTTTGTTGAATGGTTTGTTTGGAGTATGTTAAATGGTTTGTGTGGATTATGTTGAATGGTTTGCTGGAAGTCTGTTGAATGGTTTGTGTGGAGTCTGTTGAATGGTTTGTTTGGAATTTGTTAAATGGTTTACCTGGAGTGTATTGAATGGTTTGTGTGGATTCTGTTGAATGGTTTGTTTGGAATTTGTTTAATGGTTTACCTGGAGTGTATTGAATGGTTTGTGTGGATTCTGTTGAATGGTTTGTTGGGAGTCTGTTGAATGGTTTGTGTGGATTCTGTTGAATGGTTTGTGTGGATTCTGTTAAATGGTTTGCAGGGAGTCTGTTGAATGGTTTGTGTAAATCCCTGGGATGAGCTATTGTATACGGTGGCTAATGCCTTCACTGTTATGAGAATGCGTTCTAAAAAGCTAGCCCTTACAATTTAATACGTGTACATGACAGTCATTAAATGTATTTTATTTAAGCATGTTTGGTTTCATTGGACTAATTTGTTTAAAACTGTATCTCATATTTCCAAACTGAGGCAAATAAACATGCATTCTGGTAAATATAATGGGAATTATGATAGCTATATTAGCGTTCCAATTTGTTTGTTCCAATTTCAACATCTAAAAAAATATAATCCTAGATGAGAAAAGCCTGCCTCCGAGACACGTGATGGTGTGTGTGTGTGTGCATGCGTGTGTTTGTGTGCGTGCGTGCGTGCATGCATCTGTGTGTGTGCATGCCTGATCTTTGATCTTGGTCAGGTGTCATACACCAGATATAGGAGGTAGACCACAGTAGAGAATTGCATTGGTGGCCATGTTAACGTTTTGTCTGGTTATAAGAGAACCTGACCATAAAAAATTCTGAAATGTTTTCACAGCAACTGCCATCATCTCACTGACATGCTCACCAGCTTTTATCAAAATCATATACCTCCAGCTCTTTTAAAACGCTCCCACGTGCGATGCCCGTCAATATTTACAAAAATAGCCATGTATTCATGCGCCCATGTGTCCCATAGCAGAAAAATTCCCATAAATCCCTCCGCCAGTTAAACTCTAAAAAAATGCACTGTTTCACAGCCAATAGCTTCTACAAACAAACCTGTGAATATTCCTGCTCAAAGGCACTCATGTCACATAAAATTAATTTATTAAGTTCCCATTTTACAATTTCATACGCCCTACATTCATGTGAAACAATAAACAGGAAGGTCAACTGTGGTCTTACCCCTACAGCCATTATCTGAGTTACCCTGGCCCACAAACAAGGTTCACAAGAGAATTCAACTGGTATCACTGGCATCCCCTGAGGTTGGGTTAGGTTGTGGAAGAAGGGTAATGACCACTATCAGTGATTTACCCTTGACCACCTGGATGCTGGACATGGCCAGTTAGGTCAATCACAGGAAGCAGTCATCAACAGTCTGACACTGGACAAAGTTTTGTTTTGTAAATACAGCCCCTGCAAACACTGATCTATTTCGAATCTGTTCTATAAAATGACCACATCAGAAGTATTTACTTTCTGATATAGCATGATATCCAGTCTTTGGAACTGTTCAAAGCGCTTTTGACTTCACCCCCTGGCAGACCCTTTCATTCCAACACCAACTTGACTTCTCTGGGAAGTATTCAGCCATGCTGCAATTACTGCACGAAGACTATTCGTTCAGATATCCATCGCTGTCTGTAGTCGAGTACTGTGAAAAAAATTGTCAAAGTTTTGAACTGACAGCAAGAGGATGCGAGTTTTCTCGGTTGAGAGCCGAACGTTCTAACCACTGCGCTACTACGCCCCAAATCATTGTAAAACATTAGTGTGTTTTGTTTACAAGTTATCATATTTGACCTATTTAGTGTATACGCCTTAATTAGCATACACCCCTTTTTAATTAGCAGGATCCATAATTATTATAATTTGACTAGTGTGGAACAACTGAAAAGTGTCGCCATCTGGTGTTAAACAGTTGGCACCACTTTTCAGTTTTTCAACACTAGTCACTAAAATGACACCACTAGTGTTAAACAGTTACCTTATTGTCGAGGGAAACAAATTTTGGTGTACGCTTATAAGAACTGGTTCCTTGACATTTTTCCATGTCCCAATTTTTTTTCAAGCTTACTGTCTGCTTATTAAGTTGAATATGGTACTTCCAATTTTTAAATGTTAACTTTTTTAAAGCAAAACTTTTTACAAAGTTGAAACACACCATCAACCTAGAGTTTGTTCTATAAAATGTCTACATCATGTTAAGTGTGTTCTATTTAAAGATTAACTACAATTTCACAATACATACTAATCAAAGCTACATTGTTTGCAAAGTGGTTAAGAAATCTAAATTATTTTGATAGCTTCTTTATGATAGGCTGTGTGTAAATTAGCTTAACCACACAGCATTGTCATATTTCCAGTATTATGACAGAATAACAAACTGGGAACAATTGTAGAAAACAATCTGGCAGGGTGGACAGTTTATGTAACTGGGAACAATTGTAGAAAACACGCCTAGCATTGCGAACAGTGGTACATCATCTTTGTTTATGTAGCGCCCTCTGGCAGAGTGGACAGTTTACGCAACTGGGAACAATTGTAGAAAACATGCCTAGCATTGCGAACAGTGGTACATCATAAGTAATAAATAATTAATTTCCTCTGGCTTGGCAGGATCACAACGATCAATGGTACTTGATTATGCAGGGTTAAAAAGTTAACCAATTGATGGTTTAGTTTCACCATGCTAAGTTATCTCAGTCCCCTTCTTTCCTGCGTGTTCTTCCTTGGTTAAGCAGCTGTCCTTCTCCACTGGGGGAGGGGAAAGTTTCTTCAGTATCCAGAGAGACGGTTGGTAAGAATGTTCTATTTACAATATATGAAGTGCTGTACATCCAGAAGTGTAGGATATTCATCAAGACATGTCTATGTCTAGAAATGTCTAGGTTTGCAAATTAATTATAGGCAATTGTCCCAAATTTACTTCCAAGCCAAATTTTTTTCTAAAGCAAATTCTTGTGTCCTCCACTTAATAGTTAGCATAAATTTACTGTCACTAATCAAATTGCAGCACACCATATTTGAAACAAGCAGAAAACAAAACTTCTGTATCCCCATGTCTTATGTACACTAATCGTAAATGTTGGATCAGCATAGAAACAATATCAACGATAATCAGAAATCAACACATGATGTAATGGATCACTTGTTTAATCAACCGTTAAGGGCAAATCCATTATCTTTTTAAAATATTTAATCAAAATAATGTCCATTTGTATGATTTCATAGCATAACTAGAGTACAATTTACACATATGTTGCCATGGTTACAGGTCACTGGAGTGTAGCAATATAAACTTAATCAGAACAAAAACATTGTTTGATGGATCACAATTTGTTTTAAATTTTAATTGTCACAGCAAGTTTAATCAACTGCTAAAAGTAAAATCCATTATCGTTTTTGAAATATTAAAAAGTCTCCATTAGTACAAAAATACATATTTGTTACAACATAACTGAAGAACATTTTACACATATGCTGCCATAATATAGCACCAAACACCGGGTTTGATTGACAAAGGGTGTATATGCGACAATCCCTATGATCGTCTCTGTGATAGTTTGTGACCCAGAAACTGACGAATCTTGCTGTGGTCCGTTGAAGGTTCTCCTTATTTTCTGGGAACCTGAAATAAAACAAAAAGTAGATGATTTTTAGTTGAAACTAATAACAATTTAACATATAATAACAGAAATTATATTTGACTGGATTCTGTCAAATTTCAGCACAAAAGGGCAAAGGTAGCTCTGCATGTATGTACTATAACATAAAGTTATTCACACTTTCTCTAATTACCTGATATAATGATCAAAATCTTACTTTCAATGATTTTAACAAAGGTACCCACACTTGTATTAAACTGACTGCACATAATGCTTAAACCATTCACTCACTACAGATCTAAACATTAACAAACCCAATTTGCAATTTGGGATAAATGAATCAATAAGGGAGTTAACAAACACATGTAAAGATTTCACCTTTTACCATTTTCAACAAAATGTGTTAAAAAATGTACTCATAAAAATAGCAACATCTGTGAAATTGCTAATGAACTAATAACAATTTAACATACACATGCAAAGAATAAATCTGTTCACCCCTTTTAAAAGAAAAATAATAACCATATAACTTATAAATAAATAAAGGTACACTTGATGCACGTGCATCTGCAGTGGGTGCATTTATTATCCAAAATATTGAGTATATAAGCGACATCCCGATTCATATCATAACAAGAACCAGCTGTGCGGGCTGCTATCAGGAATAACCAAGCTGCATGGAAACGTGGCAGTTGTCAATGGTTACTTGAAACCAGTCTGACCGATGGAGCATTGTGATGTAAAAAGTGTGTTTTACAAAGTGCGCTGGCGTAATTATCAAGTGTGTCTTCCTGTCTGGGCTGCTGAACCATACGAGAGACAAACATCCTTGTTCAATAGGAGGTCATGAAACACTGATGTACTAAAGGATTAAGTAATGGTGCCTATTATCGAATAAGATTTATTTAATCTGAAATGTAACTGATAATAATTTAAATTAACTAAAAATTACTGGTAATATAGTGAAGCTTCCTCTAACAACTTGTAAAAATATCCACAAAATTATAAGCATTTGATAGTTAAAAATTATATGCGTTTGTTCATTCAGTTTGTGTTTGGGTGTGTCATAGATTAAATTTCAGTAGCAACAAAAAAGATATAACATGACTGATTTTGTTAACTTGTTGATTTTATGTATTTTGCTCGTCATCTTTATCAATTCATGAATAACACCTTTTCACATAACTAATTGGAATATAATTTTAATGTGTCTTAATGTATCTTTACAATTTTTCTTTTATTATTATTTCTCTTATTATTATTAATTATTAAATTATTATTCAAATATTATATATTTATCTCTATATTTTTGTTTTAAACTTATTACCATTAGGAAGATGAGATGTGTATTTTACAATGTTTACTGTGAATTAAAAATATAAATTTTATTATTACTATTGTCCCAATGAAAATACAATGTTACCTGACATCACGGATTACAAAAACCTATGTGGGTTATTTCCACGGCAGGAGTAAGCCATCCAGAAACTATTCTTTGTTGGCAACATCTTTCCCTAAAAAATACCCCGTATGATTTCTAGGAAAACCCTGGAAGAACGGTTTCTGGAGGAAAATTTCCTGGCACAGAAAGAATAAAATTTGCCCTCACCAGGTCTACACACCACAAACAAACACATCAATCAACAGGTCCCTGACCCAAACAAGATTAGATATCCTGATAAGATCTTATCTCAGTGTTATCACCCACTTTAGCTGCCCAGATATAATTCCAATGACCCCTCCTGACCTTCCTACTTAACCCTTTTTTATGACATGTTACCCCTCCATTGAACAGGAGGAGATGATTATCACATGATCAGTGCCCCAGACTATCAGATCTAGCAGTTCCTTAAGTGTGCTTTTTACACTGGGTTTATGACCCAGATATGCACCTGTCTACGAAGTTGCTATCTGCAGATAAACATTTCATCTTCATTTCACACCGGGGACACATCTTCCATGGACAGTGAAAACTTAACTGATAACATTTTGATCCTGGTGGAGTTTAATAACTTTGTAGACTCAGGCTGGCTGGACAAACTTGATGGAAATTCATCTTGAAGCAAAACTATATTGTTTGTTAAAAACTCAACTGATTTAGCCCATCGCGAATCAGGTTTGGTGATGTTCAAATCTGTAGCATGTGAATAGTTTAAAGGTGCTTAATCAATTAACATTTTTTGCTAGTCTCATTTTAAATTAATTAATTTTGCAAAAAACAAACCTACAGTTGTACCTAGTATCCACTGCAACATGTTAACTCGTTTGTATAACTTTTGTATGAAGTTTTTGTGAAATCATCAGATAAACTATTAAATTAGTTAATGCTTGTTCAAGCATTAACTGAAGTGAAAACAGAATTGATGAAAAATCACGATTTTCTTCCTTCGTGAAATTTCATGACTTTGTCATGTGATCAGTGAGACGATGGAAGTCATGCCCATGATCAGCATTGACCCACACAGTGCTTACCATTTTGGATATCCACTACTGTATTTTGATCCTTACCAGATCTAACGACTAAAGTCAATTCTTTCGATGATTTGAAAAAAAATATGCATTTTATTTAAATTGACTGCGGATGTTACGTAAACTATTCTCACACTGCATATTTGGACACCAATGAACCGGATTTGAGATAGGCTAAATCATTTAAGGAAGCAGTTTTAAGTAATATACACAGTCAGTTTAATAAAAGTGTGCATACTTTAGTTAAGATCATCGAAAGAATTGACACGGATTGTTACATCAGGTAACTTTTGAAACTGTATATAAACCTTATGTATATAAGGCTGAATGCTTCCCAGAGAAGTTGAGATGGCCTTGGAATGAACAGGTCTGCCAGGGGGTGAAGTGTAAAGTAACAGGTCTACCAGGGGGTGAAGTGTAAAGTAACAGGTCTGCCAGGGGGTGAAGTGTAAAGTAACAGGTCTGCCAGGGGGTGAAGTGTAAAGTGCTTTGAGCGGTCCTATGGACTGGATACCACGCTATATAAGAACTTACCTTTATGTATATAGAAATTGAGCAACTTTTGTAATTTTGGCTGATTTTTTACATCTCGTAAAAAATATTTAATAGTCCAATGAGTTCATCAAAACTAAATGACACATTTGCACAAACAAGCTAGTATGCTGTAGGCTCGATTTTTCATGAAATGATTTTAAAATGAGTGAAATATAATTGAATTGAGAAGGACCTTTAACAATGATTAGTACCTTCAACAATAATTTGTACCTTCAACAACGATTTGTACGTTCAACAATGATTTGTACCTTCAATGATGATTTGTACCTTTAACTATCTGTACCTTTAACAATGATTTGTACCTTCAACAATGGTTTGTACCTTCAACAATGATTTGTGCCTTTAACAATGATTTGTACCTTTAACAATGGTTTGTACCTTTAACAATGGTTTGTACCTTTAACTATCTGTACCTTTAACAATGATTTGTACCTTCAACAATGGTTTGTACCTTTAACAATGATTTGTACCTTTAACAATGGTTTGTACCTTTAACTATCTGTACCTTTAACAATGATTTGTACCTTCAACAATGGTTTGTACCTTCAACAATGATTTGTGCCTTTAACAATGATTTGTACCTTTAACAATGATTTGTACCTTTAACAATGGTTTGTACCTTTAACTATCTGTACCTTTAACAATGATTTGTACCTTCAACAATGGTTTGTACCTTTAACAATGATTTGTACCTTTAACAATGATTTGTACCTTTAACAATGATTTGTACCTTTAACTATCTGTACCTTTAACAATGATTTGTACCTTCAACAATGGTTTGTACCTTCAACAATGATTTGTGCCTTTAACAATGATTTGTACCTTTAACAATGATTTGTACCTTTAACAATGGTTTGTACCTTTAACTATCTGTACCTTTAACAATGATTTGTACCTTCAACAATGGTTTGTACCTTCAACAATGATTTGTGCCTTTAACAATGATTTGTACCTTTAACAATGGTTTGTACCTTTAACAATGGTTTGTACCTTTAACTATCTGTACCTTTAACAATGATTTGTACCTTCAACAATGGTTTGTACCTTTAACAATGATTTGTACCTTTAACAATGGTTTGTACCTTTAACTATCTGTACCTTTAACAATGATTTGTACCTTCAACAATGGTTTGTACCTTCAACAATGATTTGTGCCTTTAACAATGATTTGTACCTTTAACAATGATTTGTACCTTTAACAATGGTTTGTACCTTTAACTATCTGTACCTTTAACAATGATTTGTACCTTCAACAATGATTTGTACCTTTAACAATGATTTGTACCTTTAACAATGGTTTGTACCTTTAACTATCTGTACCTTTAACAATGATTTGTACCTTCAACAATGGTTTGTACCTTCAACAATGATTTGTGCCTTTAACAATGATTTGTACCTTTAACAATGATTTGTACCTTTAACAATGATTTGTGCCTTCAACAATGGTTTGTACCTTCAACAATGATTTGTGCCTTTAACAATGGTTTGTGCCTTTAACAATGATTTGTACCTTTAACAATGGTTTGTGCCTTTAACAATGGTTTGTGCCTTTAACAATGATTTGTACCTTCAACAATGATTTGTACCTTTAACAATGGTTTGTGCCTTTAACAATGGTTTATACCTTTAACAATGGTTTGTGCCTTTAACAATGATTTGTACCTTTAACAATGGTTTGTGCCTTTAACAATGATTTGTACCTTCAACAATGATTTGTACCTTTAACAATGGTTTGTGCCTTTAACAATGGTTTGTACCTTTAACAATGGTTTGTACCTTCAACAATGATTTGTACCTTCAACAATGATTTGTACCTTCAACAATGATTTGTACCTTTAACAATGGTTTGTGCCTTCAACAATGGTTTGTGCCTTCAACAATGGTTTGTGCCTTCAACAATGGTTTGTACCTTCAACAATGGTTTGTACCTTCAACAATGATTTGCACCTTCACTGTGCTTTGTCTGTGAATTCTTCATGTATCTACATCTTGGGGCAAAATTGCATAGAGATATGATAAACCAGCTCATTAGTAACTGGGTATATCTCAACTGTGTTAATTGCCACACTGTCCTGGTATGTCTATGTGGCAGAGGCAGGCCTGCAGATAAGCTGGAGTGTGTTTAAATAATCAGTATTTACCAGAGTGCAACAAATGTTCTGTTATTCACATACAGGCAAGGTCAAATGTTCTTTTTAGTCAATATGGCAAACATATGGATTGCATCACATTCAAATTGGCTGCCGCTTAGACCACTAGGTTCGTTTAGTTTCACAAATCATACCTAGATGGAAACTGCTGTGGGAATGGAAATCTCTTTTATCATAGCTTAAATTACAGTTCATTAGATAACAGAAATCATTATTATTTCAAAATTTAATATAGAGAATATCAATGTACCTGATTTGCAACAGGTTAAATGAATTTAATCTTTCAATAATTTTTTTAAAGGCAATTCTTGTTGGAAATGTATAATCTAATACAAATAAATATATCTGCAATTGAAAATCACTGATATTATGTTTTACAAAATGTTAAGTTTTTCTATTTCAACTACTTTTATGTCCAAGTCTGATCCGAACCATGAATAAAAAACCTTCAGGATAAATATATTTATCTCTAGCTTAGCTTATTTCTATTTTGAAGTTGTTTCTTGAATGAGAACACAATGCTTGTTATAAAATCAGCAAAATCACTTATTTAAATTTTTAATCAGATTAGATATGTTACCACTTTGTATTAACGAAGACGGCAATGACAAAGCAGTGACCTTCTGAAGCCTAATACGACCAACACATATCTTGTTCATATCCGATGTAGCGTTTTTACACTACAAGTCCACCTGTGACATTGAATCAGCTCTACCAGACAGCCGACTCACGATAACTGGAAATGAATGGACAGCCCTGAAAAACCTGATGCGCCTTGTTTTTGTTGGACCCAAAAAGAGTTCATGTTCTGATAAACAAAGGGAACCCAACACTGACTGATAACACATTAACAGACAACACAGTTAGGTAGTCCATTTGTGTGTCTTATCTGATCGCCTAGTGTGGGCACTTGTAAAAACAGACCAAGGCCCAGTACAGCAACAGGTGACATTTCAAGGACATTGTTAGCTTTTTATGTTCTCTAGCCAGGCCTTTTATTTTTTGTTAGTTGGTTTACAGATTTTGGGTTGGTCTGTCGAAAAAAATAATAAAAAGTAAAATAGTAATCCAAATATGTAACGCCTACTTTATTTTAAATAAATTATCGATGAGTTTGAACGAACAATGAAATGTTGCCACTGAAATCAGGCAGGCTATTTATGGTTAGGCTCCCGCAACAAACTAGTCTAGTTGAAAACGGGAGATTTAACAACATGAATGCCAACATTACATTAAAATACATACAATTTGATTAATCATGCACTTTGTCTTTGATCATAATAAACAAATGTTTCATGTTAAAATATACGATGAAAATGTAAAGAATGTTGTTCTAAAACAAAAATATATATCAGGTCAGCAGATACGTAAACAAAATAATAAACTGTCTTCTCTAGGATGTTAATATGGATATTTTCCAAATACTGTAGAAATGGTTAATGGATGTGTACAACAATTTTCATTAGCTAACTAATGCAGAGCTAGTTGGGCGTTTCATATAATTAAAATGTCAAAATTATCTTGATTTGTTTTGTATGGATATTATTTTTTAGTCAATCGAGATGTCATAAAGTTATAAATAGTGATAAATGCAATGTCTCGCAAAAAGAATTATTCCGTTAACAAATGAAAGTCATTATACATGCAAAGTGCATTTGTTAAAAGCTTCAAAAGTCGAAAAACATTATTCTCATTTTGTTGTTAAAAACAACCATTCTGATTCACAATATTGATCGATTTACAATACTGATTTAAACATGCCATGGTATATTTAAGGATGCATCTGGTACACACCAGGTGTCGCCACTAGCGATTGGTTCCCCGTTTCTGTCGGAACATGTGGCGTCTTTTCTTGGTGGACGACGCACCAATGACATCGCTCGGATTACCAGTGTAGGGGTGATGACCTTGTGACCTCTGCAAGGAGCAGACAACCAATTTTAACCCAGACCTACCTGACTTCGGCAGGTCCATCTTCCTTATTCACATATTGTTCCAAAAAAACTATTGCTGAGGTAGCGACAAACAATTTTGAATAATATCCCCTACAGCCAATCACTCAAAAATCAATGTTTCATTAAAATTTATTTTAAAAGAAAAATCTAAGGTGGTTTTTGTTTATACTTTTTTATACTCTTTGTGGGGGCAGGTGATTTCCTGATGAAAATATTCCCCCACCCTGTAAAGTTGCAAGTGCATTTTTTGCCCCAAAAATACACACACAAACGTATATATTATAACTGGATAGATAAACAGAGAGTAAAGTATTAATTAATTAGACAATGAAAATAATAAATATGATGATAATAGGAGTAAAATAAATGGCATACCTGTTGTAACAGTAACTGCTCGGGCAATTCAAGGTCACCCCGCAACAGGCAGTTGACCTTCACAAGTTCGCCCCATGGAACTGGGGTAAGGATGTAGAAGACTTTCTTCTCGCAGTCAATAGCTCGCACAATCCCTACAGAAGAAAGACGATGATGTTTAGACCGCTGTTTGCACACCTGCCCACTAGAGGGCACCACTTTCTGTGGTGCCTTTAAAAAAGTCATGTCATTTGTGAATAGGTGGTGCCATCCATCATGTGGTTGTCATTTGATCAAACTTGCCACATTTTTGGTTGAAGTCTTCAAACAAGTCACCTTATTGGCAGGATCTTAATGTAGAATCATGTAATTGTTGTTCTGCATTGATTACAAGTTAGATTTTGTTTATGCAACAATAATGTTATTGTCACAATTAAAAAATATACTCTGTTAATGAAAAAATAAAAAAGGCATCATGGACGTACCCATGTGACTGGTGTTGGCAGATGGAAATCTCACTCATGGTGATTAATTTATTTCTTGCCTACCTAAAACCTCATAACACATTAGTCCAAACTCACCAAATCCAACACCCTGGCAGATCGGTGTCCTTTCAAAGTACTTTGGATATGTTGGGTCATTTTCTTGGTGCATCTGGCAAAGGAATAGATACACAGTCAGAATAATTATGTTGTCATGTGACATGTTTACCTGGAAAACACCAAAGGTTATGATACTTCAAAATCTGTTTTAAATTTTTTTGCTACTGTCTTAGATCATTTTTTAAATGAGAAAACCATATTATATAGTATTTCTTGCTCTACTCTTTGTCCCTGATTTCCGACATGAGGCTGGCATCAAAACTGGTTTTTCGTTTTTTAGTTGGTATAAATTGTATCTATTGTAACATCTTAACTGCCCAGATGTGTTTTAATGAACTACAATATTTTTAGTATAATTTCACCGTTATGAGTTTATGAATATCGACCTTGCAGTTCATTACATTCTGGAACATTTGTTGACAATTACCAATACCTATAAACAAATTTCCTCGGGGCCAGGAATTCATGGAATCACATGAAGGGCAAATCATTTAATACCTACAAAATCATGTTCCCCTCCGCATGCATTGTAAACATGATGTTTGGACATAAAACATTCAAATTATACAGATAAAGTCAAATTATATTAAAAATATTGTGGATCATTATAAAACAAGAGTCACATAAAGGGTCATTCACAATTGTTGAAATTTACCTATTCATACAAAGTGTACACTTTGTATTAAAAGGTAAATCTCAACAATTATGAAAATCACAATGAAACTTACCTGTTTTTTATCAGCAATGCACAAAGCGACTATGCTGGCATTTAGCACATACATATATTGTGAGTTGGCCACTTGACCAGTGCAGATGTGGACACCAACCGCTGACCATGGCACCTCATATGGCTGAAGCTCAGCGAGGTCCTTCAGTGGTCCTTGCTGTGGCTGCAGCTGGCCAAAGTAGGCAAGGGTCATCAGATTCCGTTGGTCCTTAGGTCGGTACTTCTCGTGGCCACTAGGGTAAACATTAATTATAAATAATGAAAGTGAGAGTAAAATAGTATTAACTAAAAATTTTTTTTCATGATAAACCTTATAAAATATAGTATAAGAAATATAATAAAATACTATATTTTATCTTCCAAAAGGTTATAAAAAATGTACAAGAAAGTAAAAATCATTTATAATACTTAAATTAAATAATTATATAAGAGAGTAAGCAGTAAAAGTGGAGGATTATGAGAAAAAGTTCTATAAAAATTTGGCTTTAGACACGTGATTTTGTTGATAATTTTGTTATTGGAGTAGCTATTGTTTCTTGGAATGTATTCAGCTGCAGATTGGGTGCTGCAGAGAAACAATCACAGTTACGTTTTATTTCTTGTCACAACCGTCTTTTTCTATTAAGGACACCATTTTCAAATACCAAGCACACAGGGTTGAGTTATATACACAGTTGGTTTGATAAAAGAGTGCACACTTGTTGATTTCATCCAAAGAACTGACTTTTATTGTTATATCGGGTAACAGCGAAAGTGTGAGTTTGCTCCCCCCCATTCTGCCAAAGAACTAAAATTTGTTTATTAGTTTGTCTAATGATTTCATCAAAACTAAATAACACATTTGAACAAACGAGTTAGCATGTCGTGGTCGATACCAGATGGGTTAAATGTTTGTGAAATGAGTGTGAATGAAACATAGAAATGCATAGACATCTTTTGTTACTGAAATTGCCTGTAATGAAGAGGCATGAACAATGTAAAGAACTCACTCAAGGTATGCGCTGACCGGTGAATTCAAGACGACCAATTCATGTTCAGTCTTCTTGGCATCATTTCTTACCTAACAACAACAAATAATGTTCAGTCTTCTTGGCATCATTTCTTACCTAACAACAACAAATAATGTTCAGTCTTCTTGGCATCATTTCTTACCTAACAACAACAAATAATGTTCAGTCTTCTTGGCATCATTTCTTACCTATCAACAACAACAAATAATGTTCAGTCTTCTTGGCATAATTTCTTACCTAACAACAACAAATAATGTTCAGTCTTCTTGGCATCGTTTCTTACCTAACAGCAACAACAAATAATCATACAATTCCTTTGATCAAACAACCAATCTTAATTTAATTTAACATAGCTAGGTGTAAAAACATTCTATTCGTTGCACAAATTTAGGTTTGAACATTTGATATAAGCACAGTGCTTCTGATTTATTTTCATACAACAGTGAAATATCAAGTTGCAGGGAAAGAAATGCAAGGAATTGAAAGTCCGACCACAAAAGTAAAATCACTTGACATTTCATTATTAATTATCAAAACAAATGTTTGCATTGAAACTGAATACATATTAATCATTAAACAAAACTGAGTTTCAGACACCGCCATAACATAACAAGGCATGTCCTGTATTCAGTCCAGTAGAACCTTTCTTGAGCAAACAAAATACTAGTCACGGAACGATTCTTACAATAATGAACCCATAATGAGCTAAATATGACAAATGACCACATGAACCGGTCAGGTGACCACTATTTTCACCTGACAGGGCACCCGGAACACGCCGAGATCCGACAATCAATTGAATGATAATTTGCAGTTGTTTGTTATAAAAAAGAGCACTAAATAGTATTTTCTGATAGAAACATGTTATTTTAATTGCACGTGAAACTGTTGTTGTTGAGAGGATGCAATTGCCTGAGGATAAGTGAATTTTATGGATATTTAAAAAAAGGAGTTTTCAGTTGTTGGCATTTCTGTGTAGAAAAATTATTCAATTTGCCATTCATGTATGTTGTACTATCAAAATATACACGTTTGTGTCATAAAACATGCTTTTTGTGTGATATCATTAGCCTATCATTGCTAAGTCTTTGTTTTTGTCTAACTGAGCATGAATAATCGAACATTATGTGATTTTCCAAAATCGACCGTGTCGTGAAAAATACAGGAATTCCAACATGGCGCATATCAGGTCTGCATGATGGTAGAAACCACCACATCCCAGCACCGTAACTACCAAATGCTCGACGAAATGGCATAATGTTGTTTGAGAAAGTGATATGATTGAATGTAATATGGAAGATAGCAATGTTGGTGAATGAATCGAACGTACGATGCAACATGCTGGAAATTAGTATCAGAGCGATCCCGTGCCCGTGGCGGTTGGCCAGACAAGGGAACCCAACATCACGTGATACCATCTCGCCAATCGTCGCAGGATTCACTCAATCCTTTGTCCCCCAAAACGCTGGAGGAGGGGTCATTCATAGTCGGGATTACTCGGATGCCTTCGGTGGTATTTTTGAATGGTTTCTACCATCATGCAGACCTGATATGCGTCATGTTGGAATATATATATATCATAAATATATATATATATATATTTATGTTTTCTCCGAACATGGTTAGCCTTTGTGGCATATATCTCGCTTGAGAAATGTTGATGTTACTATTCGTCCTGTGTTGATATTCAGGCCCAGGGCCCCATTCAAGGCACACACGCCAGAGCCAGAGTTATGACTTACAACTATATTTATGTAACTGTACACGGGCTCAGATGATGCTGTTGTTGATGGATGACATTTCTATTCTGCACATTATTCAGTGGAAATGTTGTTTATATTACAACTTAGTACTTACTTTCATATTTATTTATAGGGCAATGAAAAATATTATGCATCTAATATGGGGCTTTCGTTGTTGAACATGACATACACTGACATGACATACAATGACATAACATACATTGGTTTTGTGTAACTGTTTCTAGGAATCAAATCGGCCGTCAGCATCACAAGACGAACCGTCTCAGAGAATGTCTGTGACCATGCGGAAGTTTGGGTATGCCAAACTTCTGGAGGAGATGTGTGTCTCGCGCTTCCGAGTTGAGGGTGTACGTGAACAAGATGCTGGTGCAAATCTCTCAACAGTGATCGTAATCCATGCAGTATTGCCTTCACGCGTCCAAGCTGTCGACTGTACCCTCGGCAAGGGGATGTTTTAGAGAGGGTGCCAATGGCAATGTGCTCCAGTGGTCTTTATCTGTGCTCTAGTGAACCTTATCTGTGCTCTAGTGAACTTTATCTGTGCTCTAGTGAACTTTATATGTGCTCTAGTGAACTTTATATGTGCTCTAGTGAACTTTATATGTGCTCTAGTGAACCTCATCTATCAAATCTGTCATCTTTAATTGCTAAACAGCACATTAGAGGGCAGGTGCAATGCATCGTGGTATTGTCTTTCTCAGCAGCACCTTTTGTGAAAACATCTCTCTTGTGAGACCGCTAGCTGTGTAGAATCATACTAAAATGCAGGTTTTCATGTATACCAACCATTACACACCAATTCTACAGCAGTGTGGCACATTCATGTGGTAGATTACCTACCTCACCATTTGTCCACCTGAAGCCAGAGTCGGTTTCCAGAAATTCGGTGGTGATGTAGGGAAAGTTCTTTGCCTTGCGAGCGCTGTTGAGTTGTATAACGAGGGTGGGGCGAACCAGTTTTATTGTCTCGACCATCAGAGCAACACCCAGGCCTACAACATGTAAATTAATAAATGATTGTCTGGTGTCATTTTGAGAAATGGCTTACCAACTGTTTCTGTGTTGAGTTAAGGGGACACATGGCTTCTTGACAGGATTTTTTATTTGCATTGTTAGTGCCATTTTGTTTGCCCATGTGGGTCTTACTGAGTAAAATTATATTTAACTTTCTGCCAGACCCACTGTTTCCATGGTAACATGCAAAATGGCTGAAATTTTGAATAAATATCGTCAAACTTATGGCTTACCTTTTGTCCAGCCCATTGTGTTGACAACCAGTGGAGGTTTGTGGTCCATACGAGCGTATTTGTCATAGACGTAACGCAAACAATGCAGATATTCCCTAGGCTGGGCACCAGGCGACAGGCCTCCAAAGAAGCACCACCTGGTGACAAACACATGTATTAACTAAAATAATTACCATATTTCACCGCAGAACCGCCCACACCTGCATTATCACCCGTCCAGAATTCCAAAAATGTTGGGATATCTACACACCTGCATGTAGTATAGCCCATCCGATCAATATGTAAATGATAAAAGTGCAACAAAATGGGCAGAATGTTGTATATTCTCCACGTTGTTTCTGCCGTTAGACACACCAGTGGTGACATCTGCCACATATATTCATCCCAACTTGGGTGAGCAGGTCGGTGCTCAGTCATGACCTCGTATATCCCCGGTTAGTTATCTTTAATTTCTGCAGAGGGCGGTATTACGAATCCCTGCTACCGCCTATGCTTGCATTAGTGCCCACCCCAAATAAAAAATATCTCGACCAAACCACCCATGGGCGATAATGTGGTAAAATACGATAAGACACTGTGTATTTTTACACCCAACAGCTGTGTCATAACACAACTGATTCCAGTAACTTTGCTACCACTTTAATTATTTCATACCCTACTTGAAGAGATTGAGTCAAGATTAATCAAGGGACGAATTTATCAGATCACTATGAAATTCAAAGAAATAGAAATGTTGACATGTCATTGCAAAAAAATTCAGAAATGAGACTACCGGTAAATGCATTCATTTCGTTCTACACACCCAGTGGTGATTGTTAAAGCATGACGAGACAGAGGAACATACCTGTTTGGATT
The DNA here is from genome assembly GCA_033239005.1 of Lamellibrachia satsuma. Taxonomy (NCBI): domain Eukaryota; kingdom Metazoa; phylum Annelida; class Polychaeta; order Sabellida; family Siboglinidae; genus Lamellibrachia; species Lamellibrachia satsuma. The sequence goes on from BSQZ01000008.1 coordinate 6,149,140, forward strand.
TCTCTGGTGCGTAAATGGGGGACCTGTCAAAAGCGACCATATGTCAGCGACCATATGGCAGATTTACGTGTAATTTCACCTACAATTGTTTACTGTGTATTTCTGATGAATCTCACAAGCAGCCTTCTAACAACAACCTTGACATAACTTGTGTACAAGTACCGCTGAAGAAATTGTCTTAATGTTCTACACCATCTGTAATCAGTGTTGCATGTAAATACCTGTATCCTGACTCTAAATACAAACATAAATCCAATCATCAAAGTGATATCGCAATAAAGAAATTTGTTTACAACAATATACACAACATCTAACAGAATGCACAAATCTCATTTAATCTTTGGTTGATACTAGTGTCGTACTGGTAATAAATGAAAAGCTATATTTTATGTATTCGTCATAAATATATCGTGAATAAACCATCATCATCATCATAAAGTGAGTATTGCTCCAACAGTGGAACTGACCGAGAAGTGGCTTCGTGACGACACAGAGGGCAGGACAGCCACTTAGTGTGAACTCTGTTTGTCCCACGTCACACTCGAGAAACGCGACTCGATCACAGCTGTTAAAGGCAAAATATCATGATTTTTATTGGTTAACTGAACGATTATTTATTTTACAGGACATTGTAATACTGAATTTATCAGTGCATATAACACCTCAATTGGCTAAAAAATAATATTCATACAAAATGTATTATTTTCGTGATCTTTCACCTCTTGATATTTTTTATAATACATGGTTGGTCTAAGAATTGAAATAGACTAGTTTTGTTACATAAACAATTACAGCTTTACTACACATAGTCTAACATCAAGATAAGCATATCATGGTAATAATTAAATAACCATTGAGGAGCCAAAATGTAGAATTTTACATACCTTACATACCATCAGTCATGACTAAAGAGTTACAATGTGTTAATCAAATATAATAGGCCATCAGTTCAACAAAATAATGTTGTGCTTAAAGATGTCAGATTTGAAACTAGGTTACACACTTCAACTCCCTGCAAATGTGTTTTGTGAACATAGGCTGAAGGCAAGAGCTATTAGACAAGACACTAACATGCCACCTAGTTAGAGCGCATTGAACCTGGGCTTACATGAGGCGATATCGTCATAACTCTTAAGTCGTTATAAAAGGTCAAGGCCGTTTCATATCGCAAGTGATGTTGCTTCAAAATAGGAACACTTCTATTGCAAGCAACATCGAGGCGAAACTATGATGTATGGTCTACACAGGACGATCAAATTGCAATTTGGTCCCATGTAATGGTATAACCTTGTTGCGACAACAATACCCTGTTTCGTGAAAACCCAACTAACATACATGCCTGTACTAACATCTGATAACACTAAAAATAAAAATAGAATTGACAGATATCTGATAAGGGCGGGCTACACATAGATGAGAAAATTGTTGGACTCTCGATATGCCAATGGCTTCCTTGTCCACTTGCCATCTGGAATTTGTTGTTTGGGATGGCAATCTTGTTTAATCTTGTTAAAAACACTTACCTGTTTAAGACTGAATTGACCAGGTACCGTGTCAGTGTTGACTTTCCAACATTCTTGCCTCCACATATGACCACTACTGGCGCCAAACCTACAGACCAACAGCGCTGGGTCACATGTTGATTGATATGTTACTTGTTACAAACTAGTGTCAAATGAATGAATGCATTCATGTATAAACTGAGAGTGACCGTTCACCTAAAATATATTATAATCATATGTATATTTTGTTCTTGTCTTTATCCCTGAAGTGCAGGGAGAGGCTGGCACCATTTGTAATTTTTTTTCCCTTCTTCCGTCACTTGTCCTGTTTTACTGCTGTCTCCACCACCCGTCTCCACTCCCCCATCCCTCACTCTCATTCTCCACTCCCCCATCCCTTGCTCTCATTCTCCATTCCCCCCATCCCTCGCTCTCATTCTCCACTCCCCCATCCCTCGCTCTCATTCTCCATTCCCCCCATCCCTCGCTCTCATTCTCCACTCCCCCCATCCCTCGCTCTCATTCTCCACTCCCCCATCCCTCGCTCTCATTCTCCACACCCCCATCCCTCACTCTCATTCTCCACTCCCCCATCCCTCGCTCTCATCCTCCACTCCACCATCCCACGCTCTCATTCTCCACTCCCCCATCCCTCGCTCTCATTCTCCACTCCCCATCCTTCGCTCTCATTCTCCACTCCCCCATCCCTCGCTCTCATTCTCCACTCCCCCATCCCTCGCTCTCATTCTCCACTCCCCCATCCCTCGCTCTCATTCTCCACTCCCCCATCCCTCGCTCTCATTCTCCACTCCCCCATCCCTCACTCTCATTCTCCACTCCCCTATCCCTTGCTCTCATTCACCACTCCCCCATCCCTTGCTCTCATTCTCCACTCCCCATCCCTCGCTCTCATTCTCCACTCCCCCATCCCTCGCTCTCATTCTCCACTCCCCTATCCCTCGCTCTCATTCTCCACTCTCCATCCCTCGCTCTCATTCTCCACTCCCCCATCCCTCGCTCTCATTCTCCATTCCCCTCACACTCCTGTCAAATCTTTCTCTTACCCAAACCTCCCATCTCTGTCTTGAACTTGAAGTCTTCCTCTTCTCCCTCAACCCTCCACTCTGAGCGCATCCGCTCTCTTTGTCAACCCTTCCCCTTCCATTCTCTCCACATGTCCAGCCCACTTTCACCAACTCCTCACCAGTTCCCTCCTGAAACTCTTTCAAATAATAATCATTTTAATACATACTTACTCACCTTTCTCCACCTGGCCACAGAACCGCTCCACAACATGTTTGTAGCCATCGTCATATTTCATGAACATCTCTGGCAGACGATCCACCATCTCGAGATCCAACGTTCCAATGGGGCTAACGGTTGGCCCATCATCGTACCCTGAGAACAGCTGTGTGAATGGCTTGATGCATGATACATAGCTACACATGCGGCACTCCAGCCTCTTGAACATCAGCACCACACTATGACTGTTCACAACACTCAAGATACGTTCAACGCAGTCTCTGTCTTCGTTAGCGAGTGCTGCTCTAATGGCGTTGGCGTCTGGACGGGGGTCACCAGATGGCGCTTCCAACTGGACGGTGCTAACTGCCAACAGGTTGCTGCAGTTGGGTGAATAGAATGGGTGGAACGTGGCACCAGGTCTGACGAGAAAACCATGGATGGTGACATGGCCCTGCAGACTGCACACATATGCTTTGCCTCTGAGGAAGATCTCTTGGGGATGACTCAACACCAGGAGCCATTCATCTGGACTTCTCAGTGGATGTATGCTACAAAACACCAATATTGTCATACATGTGTGGTTAGCCTGCGTATACTATGTCACAAATGTTTGTCACTGCTTCAAATTTATATAAAACATGTACATAATTTTAACTCCAATTTAACATGTAAAAAAAAATGCTATCCTTTATGACAGAAAAAGGCTAACTTTCAGATCATTTATAACAATGAGCATAGTTCATCATCTTTCATCTAGTCGTCAAGAGGACAGGTCCCATGAAAGCTGTTCACGATACCTCTCCATCAGTGTATATCCTGCACAGGTTTTTGAAATTGTAATTCCGACTCCAGTCACGAGTAGCGTTGGATAAGTTGTGCACAGCTAATTAAACAATACACATGGTTAATAAACTAATACTTATGTATGCATTATGTACATGCGCACATACACAAAAATGAAAGCTACATAAAACCTGCAGTGCATGTTATAATTGATGTAAGTTGCAAATAGACACATCATAGCCAAAATGACACTTCATTGGTTCATTCTGTATTACCTGCGAGAGCTCTTGGCAATGGTCCCTCCCCTGTTTGGACCAGCCATGGCCATCTTAGCAACCAACTCTGGCAGCAATCCAGCCGCATTCATATCAACATGTTCACTGTACGCTGGGTCTGGCGGAGATGGTGTAGTTGCTTTTGGTAAATGTCCATTTCCGGAAGGGGACTGGCCAGTATTGCCTCTCCCTTGGCCTGGGTGCTTCGTGCATTTCTTCTCACTTGCTTCATTAGAACCTAACTCAATTATCTCCACAACTTCCTTCTGTGCTTTCTTGGACGCCATCGATCCAGCATTGGTCGATTTTCTTCTTGTGGCTGGTCTATTGGAGTCGGTTATTGCAGAATCACCTGGTCCTTGTTTTGGTAAATTTGCACCACTGGTCCCAGCACCAGCAGCAGCCTGCTTGGGGCCGCTTTGTCCTTTGTGTGTATCTAACTCCTTTATCTGCATCATATCCTTCTGAAATCCTTTCTTCGCTTTCTTAGATGGAAATGCTGCAGTTTTCGCCTTGACCAAAACACTGTCATCATCATGAGAAATGCTAAACTGCTTGTTTTCCAATGATCGTGCGTAAGCTGACAATCTTTTTGGGGCTGGCATGTAAAAATCAGGTGAGCCACGTTTGGAACATGATCTCAGTACTGGAGAATTGGCAGATTGTGCATGGTCTTTGACATGTGAACCCTCAGACATTGCGCGACAACGCCCCGATCGTGTTTTGGCTTCTTTTGGTGACTCGTTTTTGACATCCTCACCAATAGAGCCAGTACTGGCTCTAGTGCTTCGCTTTCTCCGACCCATTGGAGATACCTTAAACGCAACACAAAATCAAATAATTATCACCTAACAGGCAATTATATAACTTTAATCATTGACAACATACACATGCTTATATATATATATATATATATATATATATATATATATATATTATACACATAGCAGAAGCCAGGTAAATTTATCTATAAATAGTAAACAAACACGATATGTGCAACATATTATCTTTTATTGATTATCTGTTGCGAATAATTTGTGTTAAAAAGTTACATTATGTAATAGAAAAGTAACTGAAAATACCAATGACATTTTCACCAAATCCAATAACTTTAAAAACAAAACAACAATCCTGGAATTGGAATTTCAATTCAAGTGCAATCGATCACCAAGCCTGACTGTTACACATTCTCGTATTTTCCCCAGACAATAAAATATTGGAGTTTGTTGCCAGACACAATAACCAACATCATAGAACCACAACAAATTAAGCAAGCTCTAAGAAACATTATGTATTATACTATAAATAAATATATAAATATAATATATATATATATATATATATATATAATTAATATATATATATATATATATATATATTATATTTATATATTTATTTATAGTATAATACATCATTACTCAGAGGAGCTGTGTAGCTAAAATCATTACAAAGACAGTTACCCACCAATGGGGTAGTCAGCTACTGTAGGGGGATGGGCGTCTGGCGTGGCCAAGCATAACCACATTGCCAACATGTTCTACCAGCAAACATGCCAATGTGTTTGGCTCAAATGCAGTTATGTCAGATGATATGATTTTTTTAAATTACACATATCTAAAATTACTGTGCCCTACATTCATATTGGGGAGCGGTGGTCTAATGGTTAGAGCACCCGCCTGTCGATCGAGAGGACGGTGGTTCGATTCCACCTCCGCCGTTTCGAAGCTTGGGCAATTTCGTTCACCCCACTTTGCCCGTGTCTTTCGGAAGAGACACTAAAAGCCATTGGTCCAAACTCCTGCGTTAGCTCAAGATTGGGCTGTTTGGAGTATAACTACTTGAGAGATCCCTAAACAATTTACAACATCAGAGCCACTTACCTCCATAAGGCATAACCATGTCCATGTCTACTATGATTTTGGTTTCACGTTTATCTATCACCTACTACTACTACTACTACTGCTACCCAATGGCATTGTAATATACCAGTGGTTATATGCGCATAACCACGGTCACGTGTTAAATCGAGTCAAGAGATTTGTTGTGCCGTGGTCTTGCGTGTAGGCTGTAGCTGTAGGCTCGCCGAGAGCGATAATATGGTAATACCGTATATACGGCTACCTACAGTGCAGACGTATATTACACTAGAATAAACGCATAGTAACAATCTCACTGCAATTAAATCTATATGTAACAAGTCGCAAGCAGAAAACTAAATAACAACATGTGTGTATATTCACCTTTTTTGGCTTCAGCGCGAAGCCATGTCACCGGAAACGCAATATTTATAATGTCTTTTCCAATATGAAAAGTTAGAGAGTTCTATTTCCTGATCAACAACCACCGACTCGAAGCGAAGACGTACGCCGGACAAAAAGGAAATGTATACCCAATAGCTATATTATCTGAGGTAATTTTGAGATCGCCTTCGATCACAGAGTAATTATACCTGCTAAACTGTAATGTTCGACATTTCTAACGCCATGCAGTTATTTGGAAAACAGTGTCTGCAGATGTGATGCCGAATTTTAGCTGTCAGCCAGCCAGATGACAGTTTTGTACTAGCACCCGATGCGAAGAAGACTCGACTTGGTGACACGCCTACCATTCAGTTCTGGATCTGTCAAACAAATAAATCCGATGGCAATCATTTGTCGTGCCTTCGATATCCTAAGGCTGAGTTAATCGACTTAACGACACTGCAACACAACCGGGCAATATATAGAAGTGTTCAAGTGAGTTGAATTCAAGACATAATTTTAAGACATTATTTCCATAAAGACATAACACATCATAATTTGTAAGTTACATTGACAGTTGTTATTGCTACTGCTGGTAACAGAGCCTGTTACATAAACTGCCACGAACAATGGGGGACATGGAAGAGAATATCACCACACCAAATGTCAAGACTAGGGTCGACAACATAAGCAATTGTTGTGGGGATAATGCTGGCAATCGACCCAGTGCACCAGCATCCAGCACAAATGAAGACGTTTTTGAAGATTGTGATGTGGAAAATGAGGGTCAAAAGCCTGAAATGATGTGTGGCGAAGCATCGATGAATATTCACAGTGGAGGCAGTGAAAAGACACAAAATGAGGTGATTAGCAATCAGAGTTTTGCTGATAGTTCTGATATTGAAACGTTGCAAGAATCATCCTATTCCGTAGAAAATGCAGAGCGTGGTCAAGTGGGTCACTTGCAGAGTTCTGTTAATGACATAAATACTCCTATAAATCCAGCACATGGAGTGCTTGAACAAAACATGCAGCTGGACGAGATGTGTGCCCCGAGAGACAGGGTAAGTTATGACAGTGATGATCAGGTGACTTTGAAAAGTGACAACTTGACATACAGCACGAAGGTTGCAAGCGAACAGAGCACGGACAGCGAAGGTAATGAAGCTATAGAGGGCAGTGAAGGGGACAGTCGGGGGAGTCGGGTAATGAGCAGTGAATCTGAATGTGACACTTACAAATACACTGTACCACAGCAAGACGATTGCCTTGAAAATGTCACTCAACGAACCCTTAATGATGCGGCACATCTGGAATCCGATGACAATGACAACCAGTGTGACGCAAACTCTTTAGAGGACGCCGAGGCACTGCTGAATGATGGGAGTGTGTCTCCTGCTCGGCCGCATAGTTTGTCATTGCCAAGACCAGTGCAGTGTAAAGAGAAACCCCGTCATGCAAAGCGAGGAAGCGAGTCGTCGTCGCACAGTGGGTACAGCTGTAGTAGCAGCACCGATGCTCTCATCGAGGCTGTCGCCAGTGTACCCCTCCAGGGTACCATCACGCGCGACGGAGACATGATCGCCTTCGTCGCTGAGGACCTCAACAGCATGATTAAGATGAGCAGTCCCATCTTAAAAACGGATGGTAAGTTTAATAGAACACTCCAAGCAGACAAACTTAATATTATGACAAATACATGAACCCGAATAAATGGTCATAAATAAATGGTAGTAATTGCTCTGGTTTTCTGAAAAGTAGTGTGCTGTATACTCTGCAGTTTGCATTCCCAGTTATGTAATTTATTGGTTTGTATAATGACATCACCTGTTTTCATCAGCTGGACCTAATATGTAATTTTCCAAATTTTTTATTGTACCTTTATAGTGTTAATAGTCTGTCAGCAGTATTATTTGTATATTGTGTTGACGTACCAAATAGAATAAGTATATGTACTGACCAGTGACTCATGTCATTGTGTGTACATATTCAGTATGTCAACATTCTTGTATCTCTTTGTTTATACTTAGAAAATACACCTTAGATATTAACAATTCACTTTATATAATGTAGGCATTTACTGCCCAGTAATTATTAATTAAAGAACGTTCCCTCATATGATATGATAATTATGGACGTGTTCCCTTTGAGATTCATCGAGTGCCAGTCTATCTGGGAAACGGACTCCCAGGTCAGCCAGCTTTGGTAGCATGTCCAGTTCAGCGTCCGGATGGTCAGTTTCAGCCAGCTCAGCATCTGGGTGGTCATACTCGGCCATGTCAAGGTATGGTCAAACTTTCTACTGCACATTGAAGTAGAGGGCATAACAGAGTTGGTTTTTCCTTGAAACAGTAATCACTTATATTTGTCCCTTTATCAAGATAGGCTTAGTTTCAAAATATGTCTAACAATCTAATATCTCGAAAGCAACTGTGGTTAGATTTTGGGTCAAATACATTATATCAATTCCAATTCCATACCAATTACACATTCCAATTCCAAAATGCCAATTCAAGTTCTCAATTCCACTACGAAATAACAGTATATGAACTGAGCAACCGAAAATAACATCTGTTTTAGAGCAGCTTTATTTAATTTCTGCATATTATGGTACATAATGGCAAACAAGTATGATATATGCAACATTTTGCACTATTGATTATTTATAGTGAATCATTTGAGTTAAACTTAAACGTTACACAATGTAATTGAAGTTTATTGAACAAGTAATTGAAAGGCAATTAAAAATACCAATTATTTTTTCACCAATTCCAATTACTTTTTAAAACAAAACACCAATTCCAGAATTGGAATTGGCATTTCAATTCTGTTTACAATGTAGTTGACATAAAGCCTGATCGTGGTTAATATTTTAATATCCAGAAAGTCTTAGTGTCACACTGAAAGTCTTAGTGTCACACTGCGTGTGACAGTTTAGTATAAAAAATTTTTTAGTGTCACGCTGTTTAAGTTTAATATCAGGAAAGGTTATAACATTGTATAAATGAAAATAGGATTTGTCATTTATGTAATACAAGGAGAAGCGATTGTCACATTATATCTATCAGTCTAATGCCAGCAAACAGTTAGTGTCCTACTGTGTGACATTTGTGTGTAGCAATTTAATATTAAGTGCGTGTTACTGGTGTCGAGTGCTGTGTAGTGCCTATTGAGTTAGTGTCATCAGATTTGTTTGGTCTCCAATAGTGTCTGGTTGGGAGTCCATTTAGTGTCCAGTTGGGTCCATGTAGTGTCAAAAGATATACTGCTTCAGATGTTGAAGAATTCCTCTTTTTCACTTTGTGAAAAACTGAAAGTGAAAGTATGGAGTTGATGGCATCACGTAATTGTAGGTCGCCCAGCATTGTGACACAGAGTCCCGAGGATGTTCCCCCAATCGACCCTCGAGTGGTGGATGACCTTCAAGTGCAAGCAAACAACGTTGCAGAGAACCTGCGTCACATGATGAATACACTGCAAAACCACATGCAGAAGGTAGGGGGGTGGACGGTAGGGGGCAGACAGTGGGGGCATGTGGTAGGAGGTGGAAGGTAGGGGCAAAGGTAGGGGGTGGAAGTTAGAGGGCAGAAGTTAAGGGCATACTGTGGGGGGCAGAATGTAGGAGACAAAAGATGGGGGCAGTAGGTAGGGGGCAGCAGTGTGTGTTCTCCAACATTGTTGAAATGTTGCAGGGTTTGTCACTGTTCAGAAAGTGAAAGTGCAAGACATCAAATATGCACTTGCAATACATTTCTCCTGGTAATAATCGCTATCCAAATTGAATGATGTATAATGATGTGCATAAATCTCAATGTGTCAAACATAAGATGATAACATCACAGTGAAAAACTAGTATAATCTCATCATAAAGGTAGTGAATCTTATTGTACTATGCAAGAATTAATAAAAAAGCTATAAATGATGCAGATTTTTCACTTTCATAACCAACGTCTACAGCTATAGAAGATCAGTAACTTTATTAAGTGTGTATGCATGCATGTGTATGTGTGTTTATACTGCAAAAACTTACAATGATATACAGTGTTTATAGGATGCCCTCTTTACCATTGCATGTTCTACGGTGCACTGAAATGATAAAAGTTATTACCTTGTAAATTTACGTTTTAGATGTCTGCAGTAACCTACAGTTGCCTGGACATCTACAGGGAAAGTGTAGACAACACGTGTAACTGTGTTGACTCAAGTATTAAGGTGAGGTGACATTCTTTCTATTAACTTATCCCAGCAGTGTTCTTGCCTTCAGCAAGATGTACCACAGTCATTTCTGTTTCTTTGCACAGACACAATAACACTAGGTAGAGTCAACCGTCCAAACAGGGCAATAAAACTAGGTAGAGTCAACCGCCCTAACAGGGACAGAGATCCACAGCCCCTTAAAACTAACACATGTATTTGGCACTTCCAAAACTATTCCGGTTCAGAGCTATACTATATAACTTAAGGTTTAAAACTGACACACACTAACTGTTTCACATGTGTATTCCGTGACATACTACTTGCACATTGCCGTCAAGAAGCAGAAGAATTGATCATGAGTACGTTTTCGTGACTAGTGGCAATATTTTCCTAAATCAACACGTGCACGACATCATGTGATCTTATGGTTTTCATCACATTTCTTATTTATGCATGCTTATTGTCAAGCAACTTTAGTGATATACGTGTACTAATGATTACATACACAAAATACATGTTTACTGCAAGTGTTTATAGCGTTTGAAATATCCCAGATGAGTTTTGGGCCAGCAGGAACCCCTACAGGGGCTTCTGACTATACCTACGATTGCACACATTATTTCTAGCTAGGTTTTTAGTTGGTCATGCAGTATAAACCTGCCTGCTTTTCCTCCGATTGGATTTCTCAAAGTTAGAGTTGATATAAATGGGTGTTATGGAGATAACTGTAACTGCAGTAATTAACATGTGTTTCTTCAGTTATTCCAAGTAGTAAAGCCACTCTGATAACTGTTGTGTGTTTGTGTTGAAACAGTCTATGTATGCGTTGATGGCGAAGAATGAAGAGTTGGCGAGAGCGATGCAACCGGTGAATGAACTGCACGAACAGATGTATCCTTAGGCTCACGTAGCATAATGTCTTCATACATTTCACAACAACTTATTGTTCCTAAGACGAAACTTAATACAAAAATACAACATATGACAAGATATATCTCGTAAAAAATATGGAGGCATCATACAATACAATTGGTGAATGATTTGTCTCAAAAATCCACTGTCACTTTGCTGTCATTTATTTTTATTGTAGCTTCATTTGGATGCTGTAGCTGTTGTAATTAATTCATCTTAATCACGATCTGCCTAAATTTTATCAGTGATACTGATATACTGTAATGTATAATTTTTTCTTAGCATATTTCTAAAAATAACACGAACTAGCATTCTATGGACATTTTGTCATATTTACAATTTTTTTTTAAATGATCTGAAACTCAATGTTGTATTTATCTGCATTATTAGCTAGTATTTCAACTAAAAGTATGACAAAAAAGGATAGTTGATCAAGGCATGTTAAAAGCTGGTGGACGAGAATATTATGTAGCGCTGATGGATGGGGACTGTTTATGTAGAGCTGGTGGATGGGGATTGCTTATTTAGAGCTAGTGGATGGGGATTGCTTATTTAGAGCTAGTGGATGGAGAATGTTTAGTTAGAGCTGGTGGATAGGGAATGTTTATGTAGAGCTGATGGATGGGGATTGCTTATGTAGAGCTAGTGGATGGGGAATGTTTATTTAGAGCTGGTGGATGGAGAATGTTTAGTTAGAGCTGGTGGATAGGGAATGTTTATGTAGAGCTGATGGATGGGGATTGCTTATGTAGAGCTAGTGGATGGGAAATGTTTATCTAGAGCTGGTGGATGGAGAATGTTTAGTTAGAGCTGGTGGATAGGGAATGTTTATGTAGAGCTGATGGATGGAGAATGTTTATGTGATGGTAGTTTTTCCTTAATTTGCTTGCCCAGTAAGGAGATCAACAGATTGCTGGACGTGTTTGACCTACAGATGGCACGAGAGGAAAAATGAACATTATATGAGCGCTTCCATTATTGTCTCAGCTTTGTGCAACAAAATGTAATGTGATATATATGTGTATGGTTTTGGTTTTAATGGTGGCATGTAACCTAATTAGGACATCTTCTGTTGATCAGCAGTAGATTTACACCTCAGACAAATATCACTAGGAGGAAATGCTGCTTTCTAGTCATAAAGATGCTGTGATTTAAACCAGGTAACATAGTTGACAGGCTCCTGTGTGGTTCCACACACACTACTGTATATTGATTTACCATACTCTATCATAGTTCGAGTGTGCTGCCTGTTGTTGAAGTTGTGATCAGGACTGGATCAGATGAGGAAGATTACTGCTGTGTCTGCATACATGTGATAGACGTATACTGCGTTAACATAACCAGCATAAATGTTGAAGATAACTACTGTTTGTTCCGGTGTTAATTATACATGGGTTGTTTGGTGCTGTAGCAAGCCGCACTGTGCAAGATCCCAGGAGAACCAAACACGAGACAAGTTTAGTATTTTGGCAGGGGGCTAGCTGCACGGTTCATGCTTGTCATACAAATGTCAAACCACATGCTTTTTTACCACTGCAATCTAATTGTCATGTTTACTAGGGCTTGTGGAGTTGCCCGATATTGGGTGTATGTGAAAAGAATGTGTTGTTATTCGTAATAAGTAAACTCTCTGGGCAATTCATGCAGAGGGCATTTGTTGATCCTTGTGTTGCTGTACAATGGTTATATGCAATATTGTTCAAGTACAGGGTCAACCTCAGACAGTAATGTGTTGATGGGTGCCATTACTCAAGGAATTAAACTTGGAACCATTCACAGTTACGCTTTTCCAGCAAAAAACTGGAGCAGTTTTGGCGAAATAATTTTATAAATGTTGATTGTATGCATACATCGTGACACTACCAGCATGCCTCTAAATTGTCAAACAAATTTTAAATAAATAAAAATAAGTTGTATCTTCAGAAATTATGTGTATACTTAGGTCGTTCCACACATTGTTGCTTCCATTACAGCTCATACCTCCGTGTTGGTCGCATGTGTGACTAGAGTATAGTCAAACTCGTAGCTTCAGAAAAATACTCCTGTCTGCGACGGATTAAAGATGCAATAAACAAAACAGGAACACTTGAAAGTGGTTTTATTTTTAATAACACACAAAACCAACACGACTCGTTAACAGCAAGCACCTTATGTAACTAATCATTTTCAGCTTCACCTGAGAATGTTTGGTAAGCAGTACAAGATCAATCTAACTTGTTCATTGATTCAAACTCTTATACAGAAGGACATGCTAGTATTCTTCAACAATTGAAACCACGATTCTCACTATTATAATATATCACACATGGATGTAGTTTGGAAACGAGACAAAAAATCTATATCACAAGTTCTAAGTGAGAAATTGCATGTCCGTTCTGACCGTACATGAAAGCACATTTCATCTAATTCACAATGACATTCTGTAAACCTGAATCCACTTGCATAAAACTGTTGCAAATGTACGGAAACAAAACTAGGTGGCTGCAGATCAATATATCTGCTAAGGAGTAAGACGGCGCCTTGTCTACAACTTGCACTATGTAGTCCCAGGTGTGTTCGATAACGTACAATGCTGACCCATGCTGTCGAAACACGTAAATGCAGGAAATAGCATTGTTTCGATCAAGCTGCCACCATCTGCTTGACGGCCTTAGCAATGCAGGTGGCACTGATGCCAAACATGTCAAGCAGCTCGTTGGACTTGGCACTGCGAGGAACGCCACTGACGGCAAGTCGACGCAGCACAATGCCCTTCTCTTCTGCGATGACTGCAGCCACTGCCTCTCCCAGTCCACCTAACACGAAAGACAAACAAACAACTTCATTTACAGTTACGCTTTAACCCTGTAGCTGCATAGTCAATGGAATCAAATTCGCTAGCTCACATTAGAAGCATCACTAGTTGGACACACTGGTGATTGGGAGTGTAAAAACCCAACACATTTAACTTTGTCGGAGGAAAATGGGCAAAACGGGTTTGAGAAACATATCAGTGACTGTTGATATTTCACGTTACTGGACAAAAACTACTTCTAATAATCACCACTGGTATTTTAACTGGAAAACTATTTTTCTAACAATTTGTTTGCACTCAATCAATGATCTGATCTCTTGTACAAAAGGTCATAAGATTTTTTCAAAATGGCATATTATATTAATAGTATAGCAAATTTGGCCCCAACCAGTATAATACATTAAAATCACTGCACAGACTGAGCAGCCAGTGGGTACGACGTCAATGTTGGTAGCCTCCCTACAGGGATCTATATAGTACACATTTTTCACAACAGTGTCCCAGCTGCCAATCCACCATTTTTATTTCAAAATCAACCTAAGGTGTAAAAATATAAAATGGCGTTTTGCATAAGGTGTTTAGAGCTTTGGCAGAAAATGAGTTCCTGAAGATTGCCATAGCCATGTGAATGCACTGCCATCCACCGAAATCATTCAAGTTCCTAGGCGTTGAGACTATTTTTCTACTTGACTTTCCCTGGCTTGTGTGAACCACACAACCAATCACCTACCTTCATAATAATGGTCCTCTACAGTAATGACACGTCCGGCCGTTTGCTGAGCCGAATGCACGATAGTGTTCGCATCGATCGGCTTGATGGTGAATGGGTCGATGACTCTGATCGCTATGCCAGCCTCGGCCAGTATATCAGCAGCCTTGAGAGCTTCGTGCAACGTCACGCCTGCCCCGATCACAGTCACCTGATCAGTGGTAGACTCACGCACAATCTAAAACATCAATTCTCAAGTTAACTGTGAACATTAAAGCTCCCTGAATAAAAGTTTTCATTTTGGAATTATTTCGTGAAAACTCTAACCTATCTTGTATTTATATGCAACCTTGTTTACGATATTAAATTTTGATGAAATCATTGAGCAATTTTTATTAAATTAAGTTCGACAGGGCATATGTGAAATTTGTCAAAAAAGGCCAAAAGTAGTTCCACCTCTAATTTACACCATCGTAAATCACCCGAACTAATGATCAAAGTCAATTCTTTTGATGATTTTAACAAAAGTTTGCACCCTATTTGACTGACTCCACACATCACTAACTATTCATGCACAACAGATTTCAACATCAATGAACCTGATTCGCGATTGGCTAAATCAATTCAGGAGGGATTGAAACATTTATTTCAAATGATTATACAAGTAGACACTAGACAACCTGTAACATTGTATCACTTCATATAATATCTTTATAAATATCACAATTTTCAATAACACAAAGCTGGAACATCAAGCTTAAAACAACATATTTTTTTAATTACCTAATTTTATATAATTGGGTAACTGTGCCAACATTTCCCTGAACACTCCCTTTTAGATTAACCATCGTATAATAACCATTTTAACACATCAACATTATGAACGAGGTTATCGAGTTATAGAAAATATAGCAAACATCCAACTTATCCAACTATAACACTGTCATCACTGCACACAAACCTTGGCTTTAGAGATGCGGAAGTCCTCATCACTGCTGTATAGAACAGCGGTATTTGGTCGGCTGGTTCGGATGAAACAGATGCCCTTCGTATTGGCTGCGAGCTCAACGGCGCGCTCACACGACACCGCATCGCTCGGGTAGAAGACAGTGGCGCCAGGCACCGTGCGGAACATCCCTATATCCTCAAGCCCCATCTGTGAGGGACCGTCTTCACCTAAAGTACGAAACACCAATGTGTGAAGCATGAACTTTTAGTAGATCAGAAAGGAAGAAAACAGAAATATATGTTTTTGTGATACGTGACTGAAAGTACATTTCCAGGACTATGTGTGTATGACAGCTTTACATGCAGTAGCGGTGCTCATCTGACACAATATAAATATTACTCTCTAACAATTGTAGGAGTGATAAGTAAATGTCAGAAATTTGTAGGAGTGATAAGTAAATGTCAGCAAATTGTAGCAGTGATAAGTAAATGTCAGCAAATTGTAGCAGTGATAAGTAAATGTCAGCAAATTGTAGCAGTGATAAGTAAATGTCAGCAAATTGTAGGCGTGATAAGTAAATGTCAGCAAATTGTAGGAGTGATAAGTAAATGTAAGAAAATGTAAAGCAAATTGTAGGAGTGATAAGTAAATGTCAGCAAATTGTAGGAGTGATAAGTAAATGTCAGCAAATTGTAGGAGTGATAAGTAAATGTCAGCAAATTGTAGGAGTGATGAGAAAATCTCAAGCAAACTGTAGGAGTGATATGTAAATCTAAAGCAAACTGTAGGAGTGATATGTAAATCTCAAGCAAACTGTAGGAGTGATATGTAAATCTCATGCAAATTGTGGAATGTCTGGACTGATAAGTAAATCTCAAGAACTCTCAGACATGAGAAATCATTCCTTCAACAGTTACAAAGCCACACAAAATAATAACACTACCCAACCCTGTAAATTACATATCCCGATACATATTACAAAATGCAAACCTACCTATGGAGACGCCAGCATGCGACCCAACAAAATTGACATTCGTCTGCGAGATGGCGCCCATTCGGATCTGGTCAAAAGCTCTCGTGAAAAATGCTGCGAATGTGCTGACGAAGGCCACCGAGCGATCACGTGTCGCAGTACCGATCGCTATGCCGACCAGGTTCTGTTCAGCAATGTAGCACTCGATGAAACGCTCAGGGAAGGCATCCTGCATCAGATGTACAAGACTTATCAAATATATATCTATATATATATATTAAAAACCATATATATATATATTAAAAACCAAGGCCATAAAGAACAGTTCCGTTGTCATCGTACATACCATTTCGTAAGGGATGACCATGTCATATCATGAACAAATAGTTCCATCGTTATCGCACGTCCATTCGATTATGAAATCATAACAACAACACTGTACTGAATACCAAATATCGAATGTGTGCAATAACATTTTAACAAGGATTCTTACTGAACAACCCTGCTGGAGGTTCTATTCATCAGTTTAGTTTCAGTTGCATCACCAAAATGTGTTCAGGACAAGTTTTAAAAAATAATTCAAAAGTAAATCCCAAGTTGCTGTGTGAAATGCAATATCAGGATTTTCAACACAAAAGCTCGAGACCGGTAAAGCAGAAGACTGGGACCGTACCTTGAACTTGATTGCAAAGGTTGAGTTCTTTGTGTCTCCGTCCATGGCCACTACACGGCTGTTATTCTTGCCGATCTTCACAAGAGCAGTGCCATATGCCAGTCGAGTCGCAATCTGCAATATCATGTCCAGTTACGTAAATCAGCGAGCTTCCTATTCGTATGGCTAAGTACCTAATAGCTCGTCTTGTACCTAAAACTATTGCTATTTTCCGAAAAAAACTCAAGACATCTATTCCAAATTGCATTTCCACCGTAAATGTTCAGTTGTCCCTCGTTCTGATACTGAACTTTGCGCGTCCCTGTTCACGATTATGTTTAATGATTCTGTTTTGTTGCACCTCTGAGCTCAGGTTCCTGAGGATATAGGTGCATAGAAGTTAATTATTATTATCATTACCTCGGATAAATCCCAAATCCTCTGGTACATTTTTTTAGCATGTGGTCCATGAAGTCTATCATCTTTTAGAAAATTTCTAAAATATCCCTTAGAAAAAATATTTATACACATTTCCTACTGCAATACATCTGCTAAAATTATCATAACCACTACTTTTAGATAAAATTAACATTCAGTAATATTTTTATGAAATGATCCATCAACAATCATTCTGCTTTCTCTATTAGCAATACTCTCAATATTCTCAATACATCCAGTGGCTTACGTTATAATCATCACAAATGTTGTCAAGTAGACATAGCAAATAAGACTTGGTACAAAGTCTGATCATTTTGATCATAAAATGTTAAAATCATAAAACAACGTTTTGACTTGCCAAATGTGGTACATTAAAACACATTTATAGCAGTCACGATGTTAGAATAGATACGGTTTATATTACAATACATGATTCTGAGATAATAATAATAATCAGCCATTAAATCTGAACTTACTAAAAAATAAAGGTGTTATACAAAATAAGTTTACCAGTTGGCCTTTCTCGTAACTTGGTGGCTCTGACAGTTTCACGTTACTGATATCAACTGGGGAGACATTGGCTGCTGGTAGGGTGGGCTTCAGAGTAGCTTCCATGCTACTGATGGCCGTTGTCAGGGACGTGATTGCGTCGTCAGCCTTGGTGCCCAGTGGCTTGCCGTGCCAGTTTTCCTGGTCCTCAATGCCTGCAGCACATGTAGCAATGGCATCTTAGAAAACTAAGTTATGTGTTGGATTCTCTTCCCTGGATACTGAAAATATTAAGTTTTTGCAACATGTGATATTTTGTTTGCGATAACTGCACCAAGCAGGCAGTGTGTAAGGATGTAATGTCGTAGCCGACTTCCTACATTGTCACTTGTTTTGTCACCATTAATCTCGGTACCTTGACCTCTGTGGTACATATTTTTCTTTTAATCCCAAATAATAATGTTCGTATCAGTTTTTATATGTACTATCCTAATATTCCTACACAGGCAGTTATGGTGATTCACAGTACAACATACATGCTAACTCTATATTGTATCTTAAATGTTACATGTATAATATATAGCAGACAATCGGTTTTAATTGCATATTTCTTAATCAGAATTACATATCCAAATAATGGATGATTATGAATCATTTATTAATTTTTATGGAGGTACAAACCCAAATAATGTATTTAAGCAAAACATTTAACTACAAAGTAATTTTGGTTCTTATTCAGTAAGAAAATTGGGGAGGTAAATTTATTAAAGTAACTGGTGGTGGGCTTTCAAAAGATATAATAATTGGTAACATTTACAGGCCCCCAAGAGACCTTAATGAAAATTATAAACAATTCCTTTCCGAATTCACACCTAACATTTCGTCATTTGACAGAACTCGGATGTTATTATTGCAGGAGACTTCAATGGTAACCTTTTGAAAATAAACGAAAAAGAAGTATTTGGGGAATTTTTTGATACTTTAATATCATATAGCTTTCACCCCCACATCACACTCAGTACTAGGCTCTCCAAAAATTATGGAACCCTAATTGTTAACTTCTTTTGCAAACTAACTAAATCTACAATCAAGCCTAAATCAGGCATTTTAACTAAACAATTATCAGACCACCAACCATACTTCACTTTTCTAAATACAGTTTCCCACACAGAACCTTTACCAAGATATATAACAATTAGCATACAAAACTCTAATTCAATATCTGATTTTATACAGAATGTTTTCTCATCTAATGTTTAC
The DNA here is from genome assembly GCA_033239005.1 of Lamellibrachia satsuma. Classification (NCBI taxonomy): domain Eukaryota; kingdom Metazoa; phylum Annelida; class Polychaeta; order Sabellida; family Siboglinidae; genus Lamellibrachia; species Lamellibrachia satsuma. Next base: position 6,168,558 of record BSQZ01000008.1, read on the forward strand.
AGCAACCTTGACCAATCTCCTAAAGCAAACCCTAATTTAAACTACGATATCCAACACAACATAATGAAATCTGCAAAAAATAAACATATGCCATATAAAACAGTTAAACTAAAAAATACAAACACAAGAAATCCACTTGGATTACGTTAGGTCTGCTCAAGTCCATCTGATACACAGATAAGTTACGTAAGGCACTAAAAATTACTCGACCTGAATCACCAAAATACTTTGCAATTCTGATCAACCTGAGTCTGTATAATACCATCTTTAGTATACGTACTGCTAAACACATGCATTACGAATCTTGTTTTAACAAATTAAAAAATAACATTAAAACACATGCGAAACAATTAATGGTATTCTTTCTACCACACACAGGAAGAAAACATTCCCCAATTCCTTTATTTATGGCGAAAATATTATAGCAGATAAAACGGCAATTGCAAACACATTTTATTCATATTTTACCAATATTGGCCCAAATTTAGCCAACCAAATAAAAAATTCCACTACCTACGACATGAGTGTAGGGCCACTGCCTACGACATGAGTGTAGGGCCACTGCCTACGACGTCAGTGTAGGGCCACTGCCTACGACGTCAGTGTAGGGCCACTGCCTACGACGTCAGTGTAGGATCACTGCCTACGACGTCAGTGTAGGACCAATGCCTACGACGTCAGTGTAGGACCACTGCCTACGACGTCAGTGTAGGACCACTGCCTACGACGTCAGTGTAGGACCACTGCCTACGACGTCAGTGTAGGACCACTGCCTACGACGTCAGTGTAGGACCACTGCCTACGACGTCAGTGTAGGACCACTGCCTACGACAGCAGTGTAGGACCACTGCCTACGACAGCAGTGTAGGACCACTGCCTACGACAGCAGTGTAGGACCACTGCCTACGACGTCAGTGTAGGACCACTAGCTACGACAGCAGTGTAGGACCACTAGCTACGACAGCAGTGTAGAACCACTGCCTATGACAGCAGTGTAGGACCACTGCCTACGACAGCAGTGTAGGACCACTGCCTACGACAGCAGTGTAGGACCACTACCTACAACAGCAGTGTAGGACCACTGCCTACGACAGCAGTGTAGGACCACTACCTACGACAGCAGTGTAGGACCACTACCTACGACAGCAATGTAGGATCACTGCCTACAACAGCAGTGTAGGACCACTGCCTACGACAGCAGTGTAGGATCACTGCCTACGACAGCAGTGTAGGACCACTGCCTACGACAGCAGTGTAGGACCACTACCTACGACAGCAGTGTAGGACCACTGCCTACGACAGCAGTGTAGGACCACTGCCTACGACAGCAGTGTAGGACCACTACCTACGACAGCAGTGTAGGATCACTGCCTACAACAGCAGTGTAGGACCACTGCCTACGACAGCAGTGTAGGACCACTACCTACGACAGCAGTGTAGGACCACTGCCTACGACAGCAGTGTAGGACCACTGCCTACGACAGCAGTGTAGGACCACTGCCTACGACAGCAGTGTAGGACCACTACCTACGACAGCAGTGTAGGACCACTGCCTACGACAGCAGTGTAGGACCACTACCTACGACAGCAGTGTAGGACCACTACCTACGACAGCAGTGTAGGACCACTACCTACGACAGCAGTGTAGGACCACTACCTATGACAGCAGTGTAGGATCACTGCCTACAACAGCAGTGTAGGACCACTGCCTACGACAGCAGTGTAGGATCACTGCCTACGACAGCAGTGTAGGACCACTGCCTACGACAGCAGTGTAGGACCACTACCTACGACAGCAGTGTAGGATCACTCCCCTCACCTGGGATGCCCTTTCCTTTGAAGGTCTTGGTGAGCAGACAGGTGGGTCGTCCCTTCATGATGGAGGCCTCATGTAGAGCCTTGCACAGGGCGTCCACATCATGACCATCAACTACGTACGTATTCCACCTGTATGTTGAACAACAAACAAGCTAGATTCTCTGGTCTCCTGTTTGTTAATATTTATCTACAACGTAAAGGTACTGACCAGTCAGTTTTTGTTACATCCGAATACAGGTAAAGTTATAAAAAATAATAATACAGGTAAAGTTATAAAAAAAAAACTGTGCTGACTAAACACCATACAAATCCTATGGATGGGGAAAACAGTAAGACAATCTATGTCATAATATGTTAAGTTGTGTCTGTTTAATAATTGTTTGATCAAGTTTTTCACTGCATTGTATTCAGATTGTCAATGAAATATGTTACCAAAAGCGTATTTGTGTGATATTTTCCCTTCTGAGTCAAGTCTCATTTGGAAAATACAAACTTATATAGAGCTGAGGCAGGCTGCAGATAATCATCAGTACTTCATAATCACATATTCATAATCTGGCTAAACAATAAATTTACTACATAATTTAATTGTGATGGTGATTCTCCATAGTAGAATGGCATACCCGCCAAGCAAATCTCACCCAAATGCTTCAAGCCTCTTCTGGTAAACGTCCATGTCATGCTGCAGCATCGCGGGCTCGCTCTGGCCGAGACGATTAATGTCAAAGATGGCCACCAGGTTGTCAAGTTTGTAGAAACTGGCGAAGCTGAGCGCCTCCCAGATGGAGCCCTCGGCGCTCTCTCCATCACCAATCACGCAATACACGCGGTAGCTATAGCAGACAGATATAACACTATCCGAGGTACCTGGTGTTGTTATATAGGTTAGTGGTATTTTCTAGTTAAAGCACCATCTCTGGATAGCTACATTGTTACTATTATGTTGCTAGCATATGCATGTTATGCTATATACAGACGGTTTCAGCCCATAAACACCTCTATGAGGGTACAGACAAACTCTAAAAACTTGAAAAGCGACAAATGTGCAGTCATACTTATTACCTTTACGAACACAAAAACTTCCATGGTTACAACTTTCGCTACAGCCTCTTTGAAATAAAGGGGATCCACATCCGACCCACCCCACGTCCGTCAGAAGGGCCCCTGGATCACCTTGCAAAGTTTCTTCCAGACAGGCCAACAAACGACAGGCCAACAAACGCAGCCGTGCATAAGACACAACAGTCAGGCAAATAAATAAACACTTCGCTTTATGTATTAGATGGTGTTTACGGCTTTGGACTGGTCAGATTTAAGACCTTTTTAAGACCAATACTTCAAACATTTAAGACCTTTTCCATGACAAATTCAATAGAAAATAACCATTGATGAGAGATGCAGTTGACCATTGATGAGAGATGCAGTTGACCATTGATGAGAGAAGCAGTTGACCATTGATGAGAGAAGCAGCTGACCATTGATGAGAGAAGCAGCTGACCATTGATGAGAGAAGCAGCTGACCATTGATGAGAGAAGCAGCTGACCATTGATGAGAGAAGCAGTTGACCATTGATGAGAGAAGCAGTTGACCATTGATGAGAGATGCAGCTGACCATTGATGAGAGAAGCAGTTGACCATTGATGAGAGAATCAGCTGACCATTGATGAAAGAAGCAGTTGACCATTGATGAAAGAAGCAGCTGACCATTGATGAAAGAAGCAGCTGACCATTGATGAAAGAAGCAGTTGATCATTGATGAGAGAAGCAGTTAACCATTGATGAGAGAAGCAGTTAACCATTGATGAGAGAAGCAGTTAACCATTGATGAAAGAAGCAGCTGACCATTGATGAGAGAAGCAGTTGACCATTGATGAAAGAAGCAGTTGAACGGTAGAAGTGAAGAATGGAGGAGCTGAGGGAGGAGGTTGGTGCGAGAAATTTTCACGAGGAAGCTGGCGAGGAGTGAGTTACAGTGGGCTGGAACAAATGGAAGAAGAACGATTGACAAAGAGAATAGATACACAAAGAGTGGGGGGTAGAAGACGACCAAAATTGCGATAGGACAACTGGTAGAGAAGAGAGATTTGGTGGGACTGGTGAACAAGGGATAGGGGACGAACACGAACAATAATGGAAGGAAAAAATCGAGGACCAGCATCGACGCCAGCCTCATCCCAACTTAAGGACGAAGAGGAGAGCAACAACAGTAGCCAGAAACTTCAGTTTGGAAACGCTTACTCTGCTTTGTCGAAGTACTTTCCCGTGTAGGCCATGCCGGCTGCACAGCTCAGGCCATGACCTAGTGACCCCGTCGCCACGTCAATAAAGTTCAGTCGCTGCAATGGTAAAGTATTTGTAAATAACGCAGGATTGTGAAATGTTAAATGCGTTGGCTGCCTAAATAAAACTACTGTTGGCGTTTCATTGATGAATGATGGATCAACAAAGCATAAGCTTTGCAGAAATTCCTGTTTTTCGATTACAGTAGAACCACTGTGAAAAGGCCACCCAAGTGACAGAAAAGGTGACCTGATTAAAGGGGTGTCTGATTACAAGGGTTGGTCCGATTACAGAGGATGGTCAAATATACAGAAGTACAGATCTGGTGAAAACAGACTGACAAAATGTCCGTTTTCGAGGGGTGGCCGTTAACTGTGGAGGGTGGCGGCTTTGAGTGGTTCCACTGTACTTAAAATATATTTTTTTACACCAATTTAACTAGATTACTGAATAATTTTATATTGTCACATATTACACCTAATTCCTATGTAAACATGTTGTCTGTTGCAAAGCAGGGGTGAACATCTTTAAAGTTGATGGCATATCAACTTACAGGAGTGGGATGACCTTCAAGATCGCTGTCGACCTTGCGAAGGTTCAGCAGGTCTTCGACTGGGAAGAGTCCCGCCTCCGCCCATGCTGCATATAGGATTGGTGCAGCATGACCCTAAAAAATATCATGGGTATTAAATTTAACAAATCATGCAGACTTACCTGCAATTCTGGTGTTCAGTTTATATATGGGCATTGCACACTTGTCATGCTGACAAAATTACTAAAATTTCAATCTCATCTTTTAAAGGTGAGATACAAATTCATACAGCTCAAAAGATCACAAATTTGACTGATGCGCCAAAGAGATTTTTATTTTTAATTAAAAAGGTACATTCTTATATAGCATGGTATCCAGTTTTTGGGACTACGCAAAGCATTTTACACTTCACCCCTGGGCAGACCTGGGGCCGGTTTCATGTCGCCTACTTAAACTACGCAGTTACTTAGCGCTACGCCAGTGCGTAAACTCAAAATTTTGCATAGCTAAGTAGTTGCGTAAAACTAAGCAAGTCGAGTTTTATGTAGCGCTCCTGACCTATTTCTTAACTAAGATTGCGCGTAAGGCTATCACGTGGTTAGATGAGTCGTTATCAACGGGCAATCCCCGGGATTCCCCTTCCCATAATCCCGTTAGTGACATGGCGAAAGCACGCGACACAGTCGACAGCGTTAATACTCGCAGCATGCCACAATTTTACAGTATAAATTGAGGAACAATGCGACCAATCTGCGAAAGAAACAGAAAGCGATTGCTTATTATTTACTATGCCGGCTATATACATCGTTTAAGGAGGTCAGCAAACAGGCCTATGCCATTCAATAGTGTCAGTGTCCAAATAATTATCAGACTTCCAGTGTTTATTATTGTATTAAAGTTATCAAAAAGAAAAGCACAGTCTGATTAACACAACTTATTTTATTAATGTACATAAGGTTTTTTTATGAAAGTTCAATACATTAATTATTAATTCATTATAAATTCACAGTTGTCAACGCTGTAGCTTGTAGGCAACTAGAATACAGTTTTCCATGTTCTTATCCAAAATCTTCAGTGAACGGTCTGCTTCACAGCTTGATGAATGACAGTTCCAGTCTCTGATGCAGTTTTACAACCCTTAATTAGGATTCCTGCTGATGTGTCAAGTGTTCGTGGAAGAGAACGTATCGCGATACGAGTCGGGCGAACGAAGCAGCCATTCTGTGGACTGGTTTAGACACTGTTGCCTTGCTAGTTGCTAATGCCAAACAAAATCGCCGACAACCACTTAAAAGTTATTATATTGTACACGTAAATAAGCGCAAGGCGACAAGACTTTGGAGCGTTGCTGTGAGCCAGCCTTTTTGTGTAGAAATTAAAACGTTGTCAGCGGTCAAATCGACTAAGTCTATGATGTCATCACGACAAAAAACGGTACCTATTAAACACTTGACATCACCGTACATTTCGAAAGGGTGTGTTTTGTCTCTAAACACTCCATTCCAGCGTAATCCTCATCTTGCTGCCTCATTTAGTCGACGTACTTGTCGGAGAGCCGCCATTTTGAAAGTCCCTAAGAACTACTTAGTTGACTTACGCCACGGGGGTAGGAGGCGCAGGCTAAGTAGGGTGTTGCGCCCACTGCGTAGTCTAAGTAGATGACATGAAACGCGTAAATTCATAAGACAGTCATCTTAGTGCTAAGTAAACTTTCTTAGCCGCTAAGTAGGCGACATGAAACCGGCCCCTGTTCATTCCAATGCCATCTCAACTTCTTTGGGAAGCATTCAACCATGCTGCAATTACTGTGTGAAGAATACTCGTTCACATATCCATCACTATCTACAGACAGGTACTCATTTAATCATTTATACAGCTCAGTGAACTGAAGCAAAGTGGAGTAAACAAAATTACCCAAGCTTCGAAACGGCAGCAAGAGATTTCAAATCCAGGTTCTCTCGGTTGAGAGTCCAATATTCTAACCTCCCGCCATCGTGGCCAACTTAGTTCTTTGTTCTTGGTCATGTATACGAAGTAGTAGCCCTGTATACGAAGTAGTAGCCCTGAACACGAAGTAGTAGCCCTGTACACGAAGTAGTAGCCCTGAACACGAAGTAGTAGCCCTGTACACGAAGTAGTAGCCCTGTACACGAAGTAGTAGCCCTGTACACGAAGTAGTAGCCCTATATACATGAAGTAGTAGCCATGTACATGAAGTAGTAGACCTGTACATGACGTAGTAGACCTGTACATGACGTAGTAGCCCTGTACACAAAGTAGTAGCCCTATATACATGAAGTAGTAGCCCTGTATACATGAAGTAGTAGCCCTATGTACATGAAGTAGTAGCCCTGTACATGAAGTAGTAGACCTGTACATGACGTAGTAGCCCTGTGCACGAAGTAGTCGCCCTGTACATGACGTAGTAGTCATGTACATGAAGTAGTAGCCCTGTATATGAAGTAGTAGCCCTGTACGTGAAGTAGTAGCCCTGTACACACCTTGGAGAGGACGAAGCGGTCATTGGCCGGGTCACGAGGTTCCTTCACCTTATAGCGCATCGTATGGAAGAAGAGGACAGACATCACCTCGGCGATAGAACAACATGACGTCGGGTGTCTGAAGACAAAAACAACATGACGTTGGGTGTCTGAAGACAAAAACAACATGACGTCGGGTGTCTGGAGACAAAAACAACATGACGTCGGGTGTCTGGAGACAAAAACAACATGACGTCGGGTGTCTGGAGACAAAAACAACATGACATTGGATCAGGCCCTTAGCCAGAAACAAAACGTTACATTAAAAAAAAAACTTAAACAGGTTTAAAGCTCAAACGGGGAACGGCTTCCGTTAAAGCCATTCTATGACAGCCATTATTGGCCCAATAGATTTTTTTTCAATGGCAAGCCAATGCTGGTTGAACAAATGTTAAATGACAGCCATTATTGGCCGTGTTAGGTTCTTCAATGGCAAGTTTAACCATTATTGGTCCAATCGAATCTTACTAGCTGTGGAGCGAGGTTGGCGTTTTTATATGCACAGTAATAATAATAGAAGAAGAGCCAACACATGAAGGTTCATGAAAAAGTAACATGAAACTATTTTAAATATATAAACATGGAAGTAATGTTTGAAGAATCTTAAGACCAAGTACATGCGTGCAAATACGTCTAATATGAACAAATATTATTATAATCACACTCAAAATCAAATGCTTGATACTAAAAGTAAAGTAATACAACAAATAAAAATAGAAGATATAGCACTCAATGATATAATTGGTTTATCAAGTAATACATTGAAACATTACTTCTTTGATAAAACAGCAATCATCCAGATTCAGTATTGCCTACTGAACAAAAAACAATATGAATCTACTAGACTGAGCACAGCCTAATCGTTCGTGGTTTGCCTGCCATTTGAGTTTAGGAACCGGGAAACTGCTGCCGATAGTAGGTTATGTATGAGAATCAGAGCCCGAATCTGACTCAATTTTGAAGTCTACTGCGATCGTGCTTGGCCACTGTAGAGTGCCAGCGGTGGGTGACACGATGCTTTTATTCACGTTTACGAAAAAGGCATCGATTGTCGTGAACTTTTACGATAACATATCACATCTTTTCACTCGATGGCAGGTGCCATTTTGAACTTGCCCCACGACATCCGGGGGTCACTGGATTGTTTCTTCAAATGAGAGCGTCAACGGATAGGCACTATGAAAGGTCATAGAAACGCGTTTCCCAACCAATGACATACACGATTACAATAAATAAAGATCAACCGTAGTATCATTATTTTCCAACGTTGTCAAGGTTAAAAATGTAGTCTTATATCGGCGGTATTCGCTATTCTGCCACCGACAACATTCGTCGAATCACGATTGCATGCGCTAAGAATCAGTAACATAGTTCAAACAATTTTATTATGAAAAAATATGGTGTTGTAAAAAGAAAAACCAGTCTTTTATTATTATTTTAGCAGTCATCATAAGACATTTGCCCGTCTTCAAGTCGGGCAGATGGGTCTCTGGAGACAAATACTACTAATTATGATAACAACTTATACTGCTTGGTAAGAAACATGTATACTACTTGTATAGCACCCAGTCAAAATGGCATGACCTGAAAATAATTTTATTTTTATCATCAGTAACATGCAAGAGTAGTTCTGTTGACTCCTGCATCACATACAACACAACATTTTATTGATCACATTATAATTTATTGAGTATTGAACAGGGCAGTATTTAGCAGTATTTCTGAAAATGCTAACATGAGTTGCAGAGATTGGCAAAAAAAAAACCAAACACGTTTCAAGGAAAAATGCAAACTGTCATTAATAAAATAGACGTGTACCAAACAGTGTTAATATATGTGTACCAAACAGTGTTCATCTTTATAAATTCTCACATGAAATACAGAACTTTATATACCCACAGAGAAAACAAACTGGCAGGGAGATTACTGATTTAGACAATTAGTTCTAGTTGGATTCCTGCCTACAATTATGTTGATTGATATGATCATGGTGTCAATGTTCATGTATTATTGTGTGCTGCACGTACAGTAACAGCACATAACAAACTAGACCTAAGAACTTGTCATGTCATCATGATTTGACAGACTTTTCATTTGCAGTCATACAAAGTCATAGTGCTTGTATAGAATGACACTTCAGGACATGTTGCAGGATATGAATAACAAGTAAACCACCAGTAATTCTGAAGTGTTTGAATCACCACAGTCCTAGCCCATCTCATTAAGAACTTTAGGTAAATGGTTCTATTGCCTTCAAATTATGAAATGTTGCAAAACGCATATAAACTGGTCACTTTTTTCTTCTAGCATCAATTAAACAGCAAGTGTTATGTTTATCATGACTTTCATTGACCATGTTAGAATTATAAGCAAACAAAATGACCAAACACAGTGTCCACTTGACTACATGTGCTTTGAATTGTCACTATTCCCAAGGTGGTCATATTACAATGTAATGGCTGCATATACCATCGAGTCCGAGAGTACTACGAACGAATGTCAATGTTTTGTCAAATAAACTGTTTTGTTGATATACCTGAATTGCAGCCTGGTGTGTATGTTTTTCAAGTATCAGAGATTCTGTGGTTCAGAAATCTTGCTTACCCTGCTCAGACAGACCAATGTAATTGGATGTTAGTTTCACAGAACATAAATCACTAATAATTGGTCCCACACAATGTGTGTGCTAGAATGGATTTTACTTTTGAACATCGCAGATTGCTTCGAGCAGACTCACCCAGAAGCGCTAGCATTTGTCGCTTTGATACTGTGAATCCGCAGTTTGTTGGCAATGTCCTGCAGTAGGTTGAGAGTGTTTGTGTCGACAACGCCATCAGAGGAACACGGAGCCATGCTTCTACCAAGTACTACCTAGCTGCTGGTTAAAGTACACTTCTGACAAGTCACACCACCTAGAGACCTGACCATCTACTTCACCAGTATTTGTACTAGACAACTGAGACTGGTCCATTCTTATGGAGGAGGATAAAACACTGGACTTTGCTACAGTCAAACCATCAGTATTAATTACTGGCTAGTGGCTGAGCACAACTATAACATGTTACAATCGGAGGGTAAACACAACTTGAACTGGTAAACCCTGGACACTAGAATGTGGCAGAATGTACGTAGTAAACACCTGTACTACCTAAGGAAGTAATGGGACTGGACCATCATCTAGCATTATGTCATCATTAGAGAGGCTAGCCAAGCATCACATGTTGAAACCACTCCCTTTATCACACCATCACAATGGGAATGAAATCTTGGCTTTGTATGTCTTATTTTCTCTCCACCAGCACCTGCCAGTGTTTTCTATAACTGTTTCAGTGTCAGCCAAAATTGCACTGCCATACAAGAAATGTCAGGCCTTTTACAATTTTTATAAACTGTTTATTTGTTTAGTGTGCACATTTTATCAAGTAAACTATATATTTCCGGAAAACGGAGAAACTGTTCTATTTACTTCCAGATATGCAATAGTCAGTGACCACAACACAACTGACTTTCACTAACATGCGTGTGCTCGATGACTGTCATCCAATATGTCTTTGTCTACGCTGGTAACGATAGGACATTTTGGTTTTGGGCTACAACTTCAGGTATTATTTTGTGTTCAAAGGCAGGCAAATATACGCATCATCAACATAACAGCAACAGAACGCGTCTGCTTCTGTAATATTCAATCTCGCTGGCTAATTTTCTTCAATGACTCTGCATCCAGTCAATGGCAATAGACGTTTCAAAATGGAATTGGTGAATTCGGCTGCGCTGCATTTCATTGTAAAATAGGTCATCGGCTATATCGGCTTGCTGGCACTAAAACGGTTAACTAAAAAAGTAGTATGTCCTTGGAGGGTGTAGGAGTCAGGACATTATCCTTCAGGACAAAACCCCCTCAAGGGGTAGGAAAAAAATCCAGATTTACCCAAGTTTATGAGATTGAGAGGATTTGATTTCACTTTTTATAGACTGATGTTATTACGAACGCAAATCGACTTGTATTTCTAAGCAATTTCAAAGCGAGTATGTTTGCATTGAAACGTACAGTTTGCAACCTCTTAAACTAACTTCCCAAATATGAACTCACCTATATATGCTACGTTCAAGCAGCCAATTGAAATCCTAATTAATCTCTTGAAAACATTAACTCCAGCCTACCAAGCCATTTCAAAGCAAATCTACTCTCACAATGCAATCACATTAGGGATTTTGTCCTATCCTTCTAGAAAGCCAAAAAAGTGATGGGTTTTGTCTACGTCATATCCTTGGACCTATTGTATATAAAGTGTAGGTCCTGTGTATATTTCCGATTTAAAAAATTAATTTTGATGGTTGATAAATTTACTTTTTCAACAAATTGTGGGACAGAATAAGAACAAGACTGGATAAGATGCCAGTTCGTTTTAATTTGGTGCAGTGACAACTAATGATCTTTTGGAACCTTGTTTCGTGCAGCTTGATTACTGCAGACTGGAATCCAGACTTCAAAAGCAGAACTTTAGATAGTCCTATGTACTCTGATGGGTTTAGAGATAACCAGCGGCTGCTGCCTCTTATGTTCTCCAAGCAATGGCCACATATTGTTATAATTTGCATTCTTTCCAGAAAATGGCTGCAGATTAGCAAGGGAACATGTCTGTCTATTTTTATTTGCTTCCATTTGATGGGCTGTTAAAAAAGGATCATGTCAAAAATTACAAGTGGCACCTCTGGTGGATACCCTAAAAAACATTTATTGAAAGGTAAAAGATAAAGGTAAGTTTTTATATATGGTGCTATATGAAATGCTTTGACTCATTGACATAATAACAACATTTAGCGGAAGTTACACTGCTGTTCGAAGTCGCATGCTTTCTGCTTCGCTTTATCGCTTTCGTTTTGCCATGAGATTAATGCCAATGGACTGTGAATACCACTATAGTCACCAGATGGTGATAGTAGTACTTTTAACATGCCTACTCACTAGGGATCAGTGATGTCAGATTTATAAACATAAATGTTTCACCATTCCTTGTTTAAAAACACCTTTTACAGACACATCTCACCACATCAGAGACAGGTCACAGTAATTGCAAACGTTGATGTGTGTATTAAATTAGATGTTATATCAGTGTTTTATGTTTGTACCCACATCTGTGGGTACACTTAATATATTACCAATAATATCAACAACAACAACATGTGCAGAGTTATTAGTTATTAGTCATTAGTTTATTTCAATGTAATGTAACAAAACAAGGTACTGAGTCTGTCCCACGTTTCATGGTCATGCCACTACTGTTTGAAATGACATCACAGTAAAACGCCATGAAACGTTCTCAAACGGACGTCATAGCAAAACGATTAGCGATTAACACGGCAAATGCAAACACGCTTTTGAAGTTTTGTGAGACGAGGTCGATACGAGCTAATTCTTCGATCGCCATGCAGTGGCGGGCACTGCCAGGGCAGTGGCGGGCGACACGCGAAAGCGAAACCGTTATACTGAATGAACAGTGTTAAATATTGATTTAGCTTTATTTTATTGTGTGAACTGTTTTAAGAATCGTTCTGTATGCAAATGTGCATAATATACAGTCACAACGGAATCTCAGTTTCCGAGCCCCGGTGGTGCCACATCCCAGAGATTGGAGTTAATGACTCTTGTAGTGTCCAAAGAGTACCAGATGGCGCCACCATCAATTCTTTGACCCCCCCACCTGCCGGAGAAAACAAACAATTTCGGTTAACGTTGGATGTTGTTATTGGCGCAAGTTGCCGTGTATCTGTCGGCCGTTGAATCCATAATCACAACGTCAAAGATATTTAAGAAAATTGTTGCGTGTATCGTTTTTCTTCTGACAACGTAATGGAAGCGTTCTGCAAGAAACCGACTGAATAGGGAAGCATCAAAGTAGGTATGTTCGCTTTGTATCGTATTGGATTGACGAACGTCAAAACAAGTCATTCGGTGTGACAATGAGGCAATCCGAGTTCGCGCGCTGCTACTGGCTGCCCCAGAATTTTGCGGTTGACGCCAATTTTAATGTTCGCCTGTAACTAGTTAAATTAGGTAACCATTTGGGATAGGCGACATTTACGCACAACAGTCAATATAGCAATTGCCAATAATAGTAACTTTTAACCGACACATCTCACCACATCCGAGACAGGTCACGATAATTGTAAACGTTGATGTGTGTATTAAATTAGATGTTATATCAGTGTTTTAGGTTTGTATGACTGCCCACATCTGTGAGTACACTTAATATATTACCAATAATATCAACAACAACATGTGCAGAGTTATTAGTTATTAGTCATTAGTTTATTTCAATGTAATGTAACAAAACAAGGTACTGGGTCTGTCCCACGTTTTATGGTCATGCCACTACTGTTTGAAATGACTTAATAAAAACAGGCTGTGTCGCTTCGGTTGTTGGCGTCGCCGATGACGTCCCCAGTGTCACCGGTCTCAGCACTTTCGGGCACGTCAATTTTCGTAATTGTTTCTGCAACAACAGTCTCAGCTATTGTTCGTCTCCTTTTAGCCCATCCGACTAAGGTACCTCCTGAAGATAGGGGAATTTGTTTTTTTGGGCTACATCATTATGGCATGTAGCTCGATGATCGACAAATTAGGTTCACCCTAGCAGACAAATGATGCACCACCCTAGTGGATAAATGATGTACCATTGAAGTGCAGAATATGTTTCAATTATCCACCGCTACTCCAGATAAAATATTAATTGTGCGGTACCAAAATCGCAATGTGCGCGGTTGCTGTCGAACACTGACTGCACTTTCATTTTCTCAGATAAAAACTTTGTTTTTATATATTGCTCTTATATAAATATGCATCACTAGGGCACACACTGCAATAAATAACGCGGAATTTAAAAATATGATGCATCAACGATGCAAGGCCGCTGCCCAGATCGATCCCTGCATCAGTATTTCCGTAATTCCACCTCCCAAAAGTGGTCCACTCCATATCATTTGCCAATGAAATCTGTCACTGACGTAATCACACGACAGTTGATGTGTCCAGACTCTCTGAGAAATAGGTCATGCCTATTTCCTGCCGCAGACAAGTGGTGGTACTTTACACTGAATGACTCCTCAAAGAAGGGTTGTCATGCCTCTTCATAGCACACAAATTGTGAGTCTGTCAAACATAAGCATCTACTATGTAGAGCTTACTAGAGGTGGTGGACCAGAGGTTTAAAAAAACTAACCCTTTTACAGGTTATGTTATGAGCCTGTTGGGACAGTAAGTAACAAATGTTTATAATGGCCAATGCCTTGCTTGAAATGCTGAATATATAGCCTATATTATGTCTGCAAACTCTACTAACATTAAAAAATTAATAGATAAAAATTTGAATAACAAGATTTGAACAAAATAAGTGATATTTATTAAAAGCCAACGAGTATAGTTACTTTAGTAACTTAGTAGCCTTGAGGATGCCCATTATTTGTAAGTGGTACATTGCAACTATTCGAGGCAGTTCATTGCGACTAGCCTAGACCCTAGTGCTACATTCTGACTGCCATATCCCAGTGGGGGAAGACCACAGTAGAGAATTGCATTGGTGGCCATGTTAACGTTTTGTCTGATTATAAGAAAACGTGACCATAAAAAATTCTGAAATTTGTTCTCCTGAGATATGTGTCAACCTTGTTTTTAAACATATTCACGCTGCTAGCAGTTACACAATCTGTGTTCACAGCAACTGCCATCATTTCATTGACATGCTGACCAAGTTTTGTTAAAATCACATACCTCCAGCTCTTTTAAAACGCCCCATAAATCCCTCCGCCTGTTAAACTTAAAGTCTCCAAAAATGCACTATAACATTTCACAGCCAATGGCAATGCCAATACAATAGCTTACACAAACAAACGTGTGAATATGCCTACTCAATTGCACTTATGTCACATCATATTAATTGTTTAAACTCACATATCGCAATTTAATACGCCCTACATTCGTGAACAAGAAGGTCAACTGTGGTCTTACCCCATAAGTGCCAGTGGCAGTAGGCCACACACCTCACGGTTCACCGACACCGGGTAGATCGTAAATCGCAAATCACGCCGGTAGCGCGGGTCCTCCGTTCAACCCGTAAAACAATGTTTACGACAGAGACATAAAGGAAACTGGAAATGCATCCTTTGTGCTTACCCAGAATTGCTTGCATTCGTTGCACGAATACTGTCGATCCTTAGTTTGTTGGCAAGATCCTTTAGAGTTTGTAGAGTTTTCGCGTCGGGACGATGATATTCCGCCATGTTTGCAGATACAAGAAGCCAGCTGCAGGTTGCCCCCGACTTTGTCAAAGAACGTCGACGTTCCAACACCACAAGACCTACGCGAATAACCGACGGTTCATCATTATTTTCTAACCTGCGTTAAATGTGTTTAAGCAACTGGTGTATTCTGTTAATAGTTGTTTTCACTATATTGCACCTCTATAATATTGTCTATTTCAATCGTTCTTTTCATGTGCTAAATACGTTTGATTGATTTATAAATTTATTGATTTAATGTGATATTTATCACACATTTCTGCCTGTCTCTTTAATTATTACTATTAGCGTGACCACATGTTCTCGTTCCCGCATTCTATTTTACTGCAGCGTTCCCTTACATGTCACTATGACGTCAGCGCACGGACGTCACAGTAAGAAGCCACGAAATATGTCCATGCACTGATGTGAAACTTCCTCGCACGGAAGTCACAGTAACACGCCACAAAACGTCCGAGCACTTACGTCGTAGTAAAACACTACGAAACATCCACGTTGTAGTAAGACTCCTTTCCATTCATCATTTTTTTTCAGCTGGTTAATTGTGTACGCAGTCCACCTTGCTCCACCAGCCCACCTCATCATCATTAATTTTGTTTTTAAGATATGTTCATGTTTATATGTACCTGTGCATGCACACTACAAGCACAACAAACTCATATGTCTTATCCTGTGTTAGTCCCCACAAATGCTGTGTGGAGTATAACGACTCAAGATTCAAATAGGCCTTTAAAAAATGCCAAGAAACTTCCGCGCACGGACGTCATAATAAAACGCTATAAACGCCGTGCATTGACATCACAGTAAAACTCCAAGAAACATTCTCAAACGGACGTCATAGCAAAACGATTAGCGATTAACACAGCAAATGCAAACACGCTTTTGAAGTCTTGTGAGACGATGTCGATACGAGCTAATTCTTCGATCGCCATGCAGTGGCGGGCACTGCCAGGGCAGTGGCGGACGACACGCGAAAGCGAAACTGTTATACTGAACGAACAGTGTTAAATATTGATTTAGCTTTATTTTATTGTGTGAACTGTTTTAAGAATCGTTCTGTATGCAAATGTGCATAATATACAGTCACAACGGAATCTCTGTTTCCGAGCTCCGGTGGTGCCACATCCCGGAGATTAGAGTTAACGACTCTTGTAGTGTCCAAAAAGAATACCAGATGGCGCCACCATCAATTCTTTGACCCCCACCTGCCGGAGAAAACAAACAATTTCGGTTAACGTTGGATGTTGTTATTGGCGCAAGTTGTCGTGTATCTGTCGGCCGCTGAATCCATAATCACAACGTCAAAGATATTTAAGAAAATTGTTGCGTGTATCGTTTTTCTTCTGACAACATAATGGAAGCGTTCTGCAAGAAACCGACTGAATAGGGAAGCATCAAAGTAGGTATGTTCGCTTTGTATCGTATTGGATTGACGAACGTCAAAACAAGTCATTCGGTGTGACAATGAGACAATCCGAGTTCGCGCGCTGCTACTACTGGCTGCCC
Source organism: Lamellibrachia satsuma (assembly GCA_033239005.1). Lineage (NCBI taxonomy): Eukaryota > Metazoa > Annelida > Polychaeta > Sabellida > Siboglinidae > Lamellibrachia > Lamellibrachia satsuma. The sequence continues at coordinate 6,185,530 of BSQZ01000008.1, forward strand.
CAGCATTCTGCGGTTGACGCCAATTTTAATGTTCGCCTGTAACTAGTTAGATTAGATAACCATTTGGGATAGGCGACATTTACGCACAACAGTCAATATGCAGATTGCCAATAATAGTAACTTTCAGTGACACTTGCCTTGGCACTGCCACTGGTTCAAAACAATCACATCTTGAAAAAATGAAAGCAAATCAGTCGATTTTCCTGTCAATTGATCTTCCTGTTCCTTCCTTCTGAATAACACACACACACACACACACACACACACACACACACACACACACACACACACACACACACACACACACACACACACACACACACACACACACACACACACACACACACACACACACACACACACACACACACACACACACACACACACACACACACACACACACACACACACACACACACACACACACACACACACACACACACACACACACACACACACACACACACACACACACACACACACACACACACACACACACACACACACACACACACACACACACACACACACACACACACACACACACACACACACACACACACACACACACACACACACACACACACACACACACACACACACACACACACACACACACACACACACACACACACACACACACACACACACACACACACACACACACACACACACACACACACACACACACACACACACACACACACACACACACACACACACACACACACACACACACACACACACACACACACACACACACACACACACACACACACACACACACACACACACACACACACACACACACACACACACACACACACACACACACACACACACACACACACACACACACACACACACACACACACACACACACACACACACACACACACACACACACACACACACACACACACACACACACACACACACACACACACACACACACACACACACACACACACACACACACACACACACACACACACACACACACACACACACACACACACACACACACACACACACACACACACACACACACACACACACACACACACACACACACACACACACACACACACACACACACACACACACACACACACACACACACACACACACACACACACACACACACACACACACACACACACACACACACACACACACACACACACACACACACACACACACACACACACACACACACACACACACACGTAACAATAAAAATTCTCTTGTCGCAATTCATTCATGCAAATTCTCTTGTCGCAATTCATTCATGCAATAATATGGGTTTCTATCCGGAAATAAAACTTATTTTATCATATCGTAAGTTATAGCACTGCCACTGTGCATCAAATTTATAAGCCTTGTCGCAATATATATATATATATATATATATATATATATATATGTATATATCTTTTTCATACAACTTCATATTTAACACTGCAGATATGTATAACAGGTGCTGAAAACAAACACTTGCACTATAAATTTTTCTATTGCCAATAACTGTTCTAATTTGATAAGTATATTGTTGTATGGGAATGTTATAGTATATGTACTTTTGTTAAAGGTTACCCACAGCTGAGCACAATATGACATACAATATGATTGCAACAGCTGTTTTTATCTTAAAAGGAACAGTAATTTATATGGTTCAGAAAGAGGGTAGAGCCAGTCACAGATACACGAAGGAATACACTGATATCAGGAGCCCAGTCAGTGTATTCACCATCACAAGCCACACATTACAGCTCTATAGCCTTCAATAGTAAAAAGTTCGATCCAGGTGTTCACGGGCAAAACAAATTAAGCAATCCCATGTTTTTTGTAGCTTCTGGGTGAGTCTTTAGTGAGGTTCTTTATCAACGACATTGGTTTGTAACTCAGCTTGGATCTCTTGTGAACAAGCTAGTAGTTGCATGACGGTTGATCGTTTTGTGACAAACCAATGCTGAGTATCAGAGGGTGTTGTTAGCTTTGATGTAAATAATGAGGTGTTTCATGACAACATGTTCCACAAGTTTTCTGCACACACACAGGTGATTGATACAGGGGCAGTGGGAAGATAGTTTGCTGGAAATTTGTGTCATATGAATGATTAACCACATTAAGAAGTCAGATCCAGAAGCACTAGCAATGTAAGTTTTGTGACCAGCACCAAATCCAGTCTTGTACCAAGACTCTGGGGTCTTAGTGATGACCACACTGATGACAGTAAACGGGGGCTTGTCCAGATTTCTGAACATAGTCAGTTAATACACAAAAATGCTTGATTGAACTCATAATGCTTAAAATTTCACATTTGCAGTTTAGTGTGTGGCATGGAAACCAATATTTTGAGAAATATGTGGTATAAAATGTGGCTGTTTTGAAGCCTAAGAATAGTAAGATGGCTGCCATAGCACAAGCATGAACAGTGGAAAGATTGCTTTTCTGATTAAGCAAATCAGTTATTTCTTTAATGTACAACATTTCCCAAATAAAAAAAATAATCTGGCAAAAACTGCATTATGGGAAATAAAATGGTGGTAATTGTATCTGTCTTGCAAAAATGTATATATATATATATATATATTGTATTTATTGAACTGGGTACATATTAGAATAATAATGCTAGTTCTTATATTAGAGGGCTTTTTAAATAATTACAAATCGGAGGGATTCAAAATATTCTGGCAAAAACTGCATTATGGAAAATAAAATGGTGGTGAATTGTATCTGCCTTGCAAAAATGTATATATATTGTATTTATTGAACTGGGTATATATTACAATAATAATGCTAGTTCTTATATTAGAGGGCTTTTTAAATAATTACAAATCAGAGCGATTCACAATGAGTTACTAGGTATACTATGTGATCAGTTGTTAATTGTTTACTCTGTGAGTGTCAGTTAAAAGCGTTGTCACTAGTGAGTGGAGGTCATGGTTGATTGACCAAGTCACTGTGTACCTTCTGGTGGGTGGAACAATGCCATTGTTACCTGAGTGCAAGCACCCCATTAAAGATACTGATGTTGGACTAGATAATTCTATGAGTAACATACAGATGATGCAGGCCACTTGTGAATTACTAGATGAAACCTAATACTTCCATATAAGGTGTTGTGAACAAACATGTCATATCCCTTTTCATAAGTCATTGACTCTCTTGTTACATGCCACTGATGCCAGTGAATATTCTACAAGTATGCTTTAATCACAGCACAGTACAGGAAACAGGTAATCTCTTTCTTCCCAGAGACACAAGAAAAACAAAATATATTGAATACAGAAACCGTACAATACATGAATTTTAAGTAAACAAAAAAATTAAGTGATTATATTGTACAGTATAAAATAAAACTAATGACACATAAAGGATGACAGACTCCTACTAGTACTAAGACTAAATTTAATCGCTGTCACAGGAGCCGCCCTGTTCTAAATTTGTATGATTATTTAACTTAGCGAAGTGTTATTTCATTCTATGGTACAGAGGAAATATTTGCATTATTAAAAAGTTCTAGCAATATTGATAAAACTAATTCTGATAGATAAGGACAGTATTTTCATATCACCTAACTCTTTGTAGGGGATTGTATAGCAAGGGGTTGTATTATATATACATATATATATATACATACATACATACATACATACATACATACATGCATACATACATACATACATATATATATTATGTATTAAAATAATGTACATATTAAATTGTTGATGTTTTGAGGATGTCCATTTTGATATAACTATTTGAAACAATGTGGATGGAAGACTAATCATATATATATATATATATATATATATATATATATATATATATATATATATATATATATATATATATATATATCACACCTGAGAACAAGTATTTAAAGCAGGTTCTTGTCCAGGTATGTAAATTTCCAACTGCACCATACAAGTAGCTGGGGTCAGCGAACTGTTATAATATTTTGAGATACCACAGCATATCTGTGCCACTGCATAAAAAGTTCAACATTGTTTAATCAGACTTCTGTCGGTTGCCTGGAGGATTTTATATGACAGCTAATGTGTTCACATAGATTCTTGCCTCAGATAGTTCTGCTCTATGAGTACTGCTACTTTTCCTACAACAGAGCAGTTAGTAAGAAAGCATCCACCTTAGCAACTGCTCACATAGTAAATAAAAAAAATCTGAATAAAAAAATTTATAGAATTGGCTCTACCTACCCAACCCCATCGGAAAAAAGTTGGAAGTACTGTACACTCATCAATTGCCAATGCAATAAATGGAAAGCTGAACATTTAAAAATAAAAAAATATATATATACCTTTCAATTTTTTGGTGATAATCTAAGTGGACCATTGACCCACACACCCACATCCAATTGTTTTATTTTGTTCATATTTACAAAGCCCCTAAGGGAGCAGTGACATGGAAGATATGCTGTGTTTGTGAGACAGGCAACATTCTGAAGAAACAGTGGATTATCGGCAGACAGTTTTGCAGAGAGATGATGTCACTGACAAGATGTTGCTACAGTCCGATGCGATCAATATCTACTCTGTCATATGGCGTGGTGGTACTGGGATCTACTGATTTAATAAGTATCGAGACATGTAACAGGAATACAATTTATATAACTGTCTTGTTGGTGTAAGTTTCCATCTGATGCAGAAACATGGGAATACTTTCCCAATTTGGATTTAGACCAGGTAGTACGCATATTAAAGTGTGAATAAATCTGTTTTATATAAAACTAGCCAAGTTGCTTATGACTCTTTGCACTACCCAGTCAAGTGTTAGCAGGACAATGACAAATTTGTGCCCACAAAGTCATGTACAACTGCTGGTTTCATTAAGCGTTCAGTGGATGTTTGACATAGATCACGAAACAAACCTAGAAATTTGCATAACGTTGCTAACAATTGTACGTAACTATGAGCTATGTAATCTACCACATAGGTCCCTTCATAATATCCCAACTCCCGGGGAATTTTTAATATACAAACCATAACCATGGGCCTCCAGGAACGGCTGCAAGAGAGACTGACAGAGAGACAGAGTCACAAACTACTTTATGGTATAGAAATAAAATGTGATATTTTCAAGTGCTTATAATTGTTGTGAGTACTCAACCCTGCTCTTGCGTGATACACTGGCTAAATTGCAGACTATCGGTAGTATCAGTTTGCTTCAGCGTAGATATCTATCGGCCCACTGGGTCTTTGTATGCAGGAATGTCAGTGCATGTAACAGGTGCACACATCACTGTACCGACCTTTTGTCTGTTTTTGGAGAACAGCATTCCAAGATTTATGTTCCTGATGGTTGACATTCCTCGACTTATATTTCCAAAGTTTCTAAATGCCAATTGTTTGTATTTTGGCATCTGGTGGAGTGCAGTGCTTGGAAACAGTTGCAATGACCATGTTACATTGAAATGTGACAGAAACTCCGTCATCTTAGTTGTTCTGCAACTTAGTACAAGTCTACCACTTGGTGGTTAACATTTTGGAATATTGCATAGGCGCCTGGAGGAAGAAGGACATAGGTAAGATAGAAGGTATTCAATTAAGAACAACTAAGCTGATTCAAGAAATGCCCAATATGACTTAGTTACGAGAAACGCGTAATAGAGACCTGAAGATCAAGATGATACTAAACAGATTTTATCATTATTATTATTAAAAGTGTCTTTCGCAGTTGCAACAGCGAGCTGGCATTAGCAATTGGCTTTTAGCCCGCATACACCACTTCTCCAAAATTGGCTCTTAGCCCGCATATACCACTTCTCCACAATTGGCTCTTAGCCCGCATATACCACTTCTCCACAATTGGCTCTTAGCCCGCATATACCACTTCTCCACAATTGGCTCTTAGCCCGCATACACCACTTCTCCACAATTTGCTCTTAGCCCGCATATACCACTTCACTACAATTGGCTCTTAGCCCGCATATACCACTTCTCTACAATTGGCTCTTAGCCCGCATACACCACTTCTCCACAATTGGCTCTTAGCCCGCATACACCACTTCTCCACAATTGGCTCTTAGCCTGCATATACCACTTCTCTACAATTGGCTCTTAGCCCACATACACCACTTCTCCACAATTGGCTCTTAGCCCACATACACCACTTCTCCACAATTTACTCTTAGCCCGCATATACCACTTCTCTACAATTGGCTCTTAGCCTGCATATACCACTTCTCTACAATTGGCTCTTAGCCCACATACACCACTTCTCCACAATTGGCTCTTAGCCCGCATATACCACTTCTCCACAATTGGCTCTTAGCCTGCATATACCACTTCTCTACAATTGGCTCTTAGCCCACATACACCACTTCTCCACAATTTGCTCTTAGCCTGCATATACCACTTCTCTACAATTGGCTCTTAGCCCACATACACCACTTCTCCACAATTGGCTCTTAGCCCACATACACCACTTCTCCACAATTGGCTCTTAGCCCGCATATACCACTTCTCTACAATTGGCTCTTAGCCTGCATATACCACTTCTCCACAATTGGCTCTTAGCCCGCATACACCACTTCTCCACAATTGGCTCTTAGCCTGCATATACCACTTCTCCACAATTGGCTCATAGCCCGCATATACCACTTCTCCACAGTTGGCTCTTAGCCTGCATATACCACTTCTCCACAGTTGGCTCTTAGCCTGCATACACCACTTCTCCACAATTGGCTCTTAGCCTGCATATACCACTTCTCCACAATTGGCTCTTAGCCCGCATATACCACTTCTCTACAATTGGCTCTTAGCCCGCATATACCACTTCTCCACAATTGGCTCTTAGCCTGCATATACCACTTCTCCACAATTGGCTCTTAGCCTGCATATACCACTTCTCCACAATTTGCTCTTAGCCCACATATACCACTTCTCCACAATTGTTCTGTGTAGTTTTCAATATTTTATAATACTGAATGATTATAAATATGTTGATAGAAATATTGTATTCAAACTCAAGGAATATATTAGAACTACCTAGGGTAGGTGGAGTAAAGTAACATTAGTAAAACACCAGTGTACCCTGGTAGATTAGATATGAGAAAGTAGATACAGTTATATAAGTGTGTATGCAACGCGAGTGTGTTTATTTGTAATTAATCAGTGTAACTTACACTGCCACACAATAAAGGTAAAGTGTTTAAAGAAAGCGTTAAATGTTAGAATAACAACTGACTGACATGTATGACAATTAAATGTTTAAAGAAAGCGTTAAATGTTAGAATAACAACTGACTGACATGTATGACAATTAAATGTTTAAAGAAAGCGTTAAATGTTAGAATAACAACTGACTGACATGTATGACAATTAAATGTTTAAAGAAAGCGTTAAATGTTAGAATAACAACTGACTGACATGTATGACAATTAAATGTTTAAAGAAAGCGTTAAATGTTAGAATAACAACTGACTGACATGTATGACAATTAAATGTTTAAAGAAAGCGTTAAATGTTGGAATAACAACTGACTGACATGTATGACAATTAAATGTTTAAAGAAAGCGTTAAATGTTAGAATAACAACTGACTGACATGTATGACAATTAAATGTTGTTGCATTACCCCAGATACCGACAGTAGGCATGATAAATGTTGTTGCATTACCCCAGATACCGACAGTAGGCACCGTAACATCGGATGTTCTAAAGGATCCACGTTTAACAGTTCTGTGTTCCTCGAGGTCTGATATTTCGCTCTGTTTTACTTCACAAAGAGCCTTTGTCTCTAAATATATAATATAGCACCAGTTGATTTGGTAAACAAATGCACTGTTTCATGCAAGGGAATATGGACAACTAATACCTGTATATTGATTCCCTTTTAGGAACACGCAAGACATCAACAGCAGCTGGGAAGAGGTACCTGAAGGAAAAACAGCTCTTTTACAAGGTTAAAAGGTAAATATTCATACATTATGCAATGTTGTGACTTCGTTATTTTGTTGCTCTCTCTGCACTCTGGAGACCTGGAGGGCAAGACAACTACATGCCTGGATACTCCCACGAAAACGTTATAATTAAACGTAGGTGTAAATAAGTCATGAAAGGCCTGTGTACGTAATGATTTGTTGAATGCATGTTATTGTGAAGGTTTATGGTTTTTCAAGGAAACATTACTGGCTATTCAGTCTTACTGCATGCTCGTGCATTGAGGTGTGGGAACGGGTGTTGGTGTATATACACCTCCAAGCACTGCATAAATATGATCTCAGTTATATTGTATACACTGGTTGATTTGGTGATTTAACATTGGGCTTGTGATTTTGCCAGTGACCTATTTTATTTCACATTTTGTTAAGCCCCAGTGCTTGATAGTGCACTCTGTTGAATAAATATTTTAATGATAAAAATTTTTCAACAAAAGAGCTGCTATATGTTGTTTATCAACATTCTGGGTTCACACAGTGCATTAATTTCTTACTATAGATGACATTAATTTCTTACCATGGGTGACATTAATTTCTTACCATGGGTGCCATTAATCTCTTACCATAGGTGACATTAATTTCTTACCATGGGTGACATTAATTTCTTACAGTAGGTGACATTCATCTCTTACCATTGGTGACATTAATCTCTTACCACGGGCAACATTCATATCTTGCCATGGGTGACATTAATTTCTTGCCATGGGTGACATTAATTTCTTGCCATGGGTGACATTCATTTCTTGCCATGGGTGACATCCATTTCTTGCCATGGGTGACATCCATTTCTTGCCATGGGTGACATTCATTTCTTGCCATGGGTGACATTCATTTCTTGCCATGGGTGACATTCATATCTCTTGGCATGGGTGGCCTTTATAGCTTGCCATTGGTGACATTAATCTCTTGCCATCTGGTGACATTCATCTCTTACCATCTGGTGACATTCATCTCTTACCATCTGGTGACATTCATCTCTTACCATGGATGACGTTAACATTAATCTGATGAAGTAGTTGATACCAGTTTGACCAAAAAGAAATTGGTCTAATAAAAATCATTGAATGCAAATCATGGTTGTGTTTATAAAATAAACTTTAGTTAATAGTCATCTACTGATGACGTAACAAATAAATATTGTCTTAATAACACAGGTGCCATCATCCTACCATATCTCACAAGGCTGCTTGCTATTGGATTAAGTTTGATTAAAATAAATTAAATGTTGTAGTCAAATTTACTCAAATTATATTTTGCCTAGCTGAAACATTCTATGTCAGCAGATCATATGATTGTTCCATCTGGCCATGTAACCTGTCTCAGTTCACAAAACAAGTGTTCTCTTCCACTGTTTAGTCTGTTATACAGAATTCCTGTTGAAATGTGACAGTTGTGTAGATGTAGTCTGTGTTGCTGTAGACATATTGTATAAATGCAGTGATTATTTGAGCCCCTTCCTGTTAGGTGACACTGGTCATGGTCTGCATAAACAAGTGTGTCACTGCTCAGACAGGAAGTACTGTGTTTCTGAATAAGGTTTCTGCAGTTGCACGGTTCATTGTGTAGCATTTGACATACAAGGAGGAAGTTGCACTCTTGTGTCTTTGAAGTGAAATAATAATATGGAAATCAGGTCAGCATGTGTTTTCTTATTCAATCCCCCTTGAAATGCCCCCTTCACCAAACCCTCTGGGCGGCAGTAGACTACCAATGTTTGACAGCATTCACTGCAGCAAGTCGGCTGCACTAGGTGTTTCACATGTTGCACTAGGTGTTTCACATGTTGCACCAAGTGTTTCACATGTTGCACTAGGTGTTTCACATGTTGCACTAGGTGTTTCACATGTTGCACTAGGTGTTTCACATGTTGCACTAGGTGTTTCACATGTTGCACTAGGTGTTTCACATGTTGCACTAGGTGTTTCACATGTTGCACTAGGTGTTTCACATGTTGCACTAGGTGTTTCACATGTTGCACTAGGTGTTTCACATGTTGCACTAGGTGTTTCACATGTTGCACTAGGTGTTTCACATGTTGCACTAGATGTTTCACATGTTGCACTAGGTGTTTCACATGTTGCACCAGGTGTTTCACATGTTACACCAGGTGTTTCACATGTTGCACCAGGTGTTTCACATGTTGCACTAGGTGTTTCACATTTTGCACTAGATGTTTCACATGTTGCACTAGGTGTTTCACATGTTGCACTAGGTGTTTCACATGTTGCACTAGGTGTTTCACATGTTGCACTAGGTGTTTCACATGTTGCACCAGGTGTTTCACATGTTGCACTAGGTGTTTCACATGTTGCACTAGGTGTTTCACATGTTGCACTAGGTGTTTCACATGTTGTCCAGTCAGTGCAAAATAATCAATCAGTGTCAGATGAAATAAAATATTCCTACTATGACTCAGGCTGTATACACATTTCTGTACATGGAGTTGTACTGACATTTTATTATTATACATTTATAATTTATTATTATACATTTGTAATTTATTATTATACATTTATAATGTGCCATGTATCCGGGTTAAAAACCTGCTCAAAGGTGCTAAAAAAATGCTAAATAATTTAAAATAAATTGAAAAGCTAAAATAAAATGTGGTTAAGAGGCAGGTAAACATAAGTTAAATAAAAAGTTAAATAAATGAGTTATATAAAGAAGTTAAATAAATAAATGCATTAAATTAAAATAAACAAGTTAAAATAAACAACTACGATTAAGTTGATGCATTATATAAACATACAAGTTAATCAGATAAATTAAATGAACAGATTAAATAAATAAGACGTTAAATAAGTAAAATTACTTGGACTGTCATAAGTAGCTGATTAATATGATACTTATTTTAATATTGCGCCTCCCAAATTATGTAAGTATTACAGTTGAGTGAGGCGACACACCTGAAGCTTTATTTTACAGGAAATCATACATTTATTTCTAGACTGGTTATGCTGATATACCATTTTGTAGGCAGTAGGTAGTGTACGTATGTTGTACGTGTATTTTGAATGCTAGGAAGGTCTTATTACAGTCATATATAGTTTCCTATATAACAACCTCCACAAATGGATCAATTAATTAATCACCATGTTTACTGTTTAATTAAAATATTCCAATGTTTGTATCTCCTTTACAATATGCATATATATAGTATAACTTGATTAAACTTATGTAAGTGTGATCATAATTTTCTGAGGTACGATGATGATTGTTAGCCGAACCTGTCTCTGACAGCAATTACTTGCAATAAAATGTGCATGTCCACTGCCCTGCGGTCATTGTCTATGTTTGTATGTGAATTTGACCATTTGCATACTCTGTCCCCTGTCAGACAACAAACAGTGGCTATATTAATGGATGCCGTAGGTCATGTGTTCTCATAGTACACAGTATTACAGTCCATGTAATGTGTTTTACTGGCTTTGAAGACCCCTGTCAAATGGTTGTTGAAAAGTCACTGTTTTGGTGGAGATCCAGGGGTCAGAATATGGTGTGTATGATTAATTTTTTTATTTGTCTGCATACAGAGATTACAGTCATATAGAGCACTGATATATGAACTTCACCTAGATCTTCTTGAGGCCTCGTGGCCCAAGAGGCTGCAAGGCTCATTCTCCAGTTTGTTCTGTCATTGGTCACCTGTTTGGCTTCAGTCCATGTCTTCCACTCCAGTTCTTGCCTTTCCTCTTCTACTGTTTTTGCCAGGTTGTTTTTCGACGACCAACTTTCTATTTGACTTCAGGCGTCCATGTTAAACATAGAACCGTCGTGGTCCATGTTAAACATAGAGCCGTCAGGCAGTGACTGTCTTCTTTCATTCTAAGTATGTGGCCGATCCAATTCCTTTTTCTTATCCTGACTTCTGTGACGATCGTCTTGACCTTAGTTTAGTGAATCATCACATCAGTAAAGATAATTCTGATGTGTTTGTTGATAGTGAGATTGTTAGTTTGTTTGGCCATGTTGAGTCAGACGTCTGTGTCAGTGAAAGAAAAAACTTAAGTACTGGTAGCATTAAAAAGTAAATAACTGTCGAATGCAGGGGGTTGGGGCGTTACCCCTTAAGCTTCTGAATAACTGTAAAGGGTTTTTTGAATTACATCATGAATTCAGAATGTAGGGAGTTGTTCAAACTGAATGCATTGTTGAAAGTTGCGACTTGAGCTTTTGAATGAAGGTTATTGTAAATGTGGAGTGAAAGAAATGTGTCCTTGAATGGTGTCATGTAGTGATACTGTTCCCAAGTATTGGTCGTTGTGGTTGTTTTTTCTTGAAAATTAAGATTTCTAAATAAACCCAAAATTCCAAGAATGAATGTCAGATGCGCCTGATGTATATATAATGTCGAATCTGTCGATCCCAGGAACTTTTCGTACCACTCACCCTTTCCCACAAGGCTAAGCTATGTTACACCTGAAGGGAATAGTGGGCTGCACCCATTGTTTCCCAGATGTTACACCTATATATGGTGGACTACTGGGCTGAATCCATTGTGCATCAGTTGGCACACCTATATGGGGAATGCCGGGCTGTACCCATTGTGCCCGGATGTTGCAATTTTGGAGAATGCCAATCTGAACCTACTGTGTACCAGAAGGTCAGGTCTTATCATAAGATGACTTGTCCTTAACTGGTAATAAACAGGTAGTGATTCCTCGGATTGTCTGGGAGTGGTTTCACCCAAAACAATGTTGTTATTGTCAGCCCAGAGAATGCACTGCCAGGGAAGGTATTGTCACATGCGCCATCTGCCCTTCCATTGTCTCAGTACAGGCGGCCAGGAGACTAGGTGCATAGTGTGACAGAAATCGCTTCAGTAGTCTGTACTGTGACTCATGGAGCTGACTAATGGTTTGATGCTTTGTGATGCTGGAATAAATCACAGGAAGTGTCACTGTGTTGTCAATGTGCTACAGTTGCTGAAAGGAGGGCGTTTGCTGCTGTTCTGTGGGCGCTGTCAATCACTGCCACAAGATCTAGGGTCTACAGAAGAGGCATGCATATGTTATATAGGGCGTGCATATCTTATATGGGGCTGACATCCCACTGGTTGTTGTCAATATGGGACACATGAATCTGGGGATACTATCAAAGAGCTTTGGTGTAAAGTGAGCAGAAAAATATCATAGGGATAGTGTCCATATCAGAGAACATATTATGTAGTCATTATATGGTAATGGTTAGTAACGTTTGTTGCGCCTCTGAGGTCAGGTTCCTGAGGATATAGGCGCCATAGAAGTCAATTATTATTATTATTATTATTATTATATTATAACGTGTAATGGACAGTAACACGTAGTTGCCAGTAACATCTGGCTATCAGTATATCAGTAACATGTAACGTCTAGCATTCACCATAGTGCATTGAAAAGGTCATATTTAAAATAACACAATTGTCCGACATATTTAATGATCAATAAAATTTGTGGGGGGAAATTTGCAGGTGACACTTGCTTCAAGGCATGGCTGTAGGGGGTCTATAATGTGTGTCATTCATGTCAAGTGTCATTAGCATAAGCCCCCCCCTGCGTGCTGGACTTCTTCAATGTTGGTATACAGTAACTGATGTCCAAGGTTGGTTTAATTTGGAGGAATTCACTTTCTGACCAACAGAAAGCTGGTCGGCCTGTATTGCTGAGCCGCATTGAAGATGTTTGTTTTGTTGGCTGAGTGATTTTGAGTTGTTGACTGGGCAGGCTCATAATTATGAGGTAGTTAGTAGAATTGTATGAGTTGTAGACAATTATGCAGCTGGTGACCTGAGGTCACTATCAGTAGGGGTTAGTACGTTCTCTGTCATTATTGTGTACAGATAAATATTAGCGTGTGATTCATTAACTGTCATGGGAGTCATTTGGACATAAATTTTACAAACCATATATATTAAGTAATCATATTAATCTTTACTGCAACTGAAAAAGACGTTATATTTATACTTGGCAAACAAATTTGAAATTTAATCTAAGCTATTGCAGAATATGTACTTGGAAAAAGTCTACAATGTTTGGTTATTGATTTATGTGGAATAGCAACGTGCTTGCTCAAAGGGGGTAGGGTGTACAAGTAATGGCCCCAGAGGGGTAGGGTGCACAAGTAATGGCCCCAGAGGGGTAGGGTGTACAAGTAATGGCCCCAGAGGGGTAGGGTGTACAAGTAATGGCCCCAGACGGGTAGGGTGTACAAGTAATGGCCCCAGACGGGTAGGGTGCACAAGTAATGGCCCCAGATGCTGACTTATGCATATTCAATAATTTTTCAACAACAATGTGTTTGTTGCATGAATAATTTGCAAATACTGAATAGGGACATTAATAAGTAGCCAGCTATAATGTATGCGTGAAGTTTATATGTAAAGACATACATACATGTATGCTTACATACAAATAATGCTGGTTGGGAAAACCCTCAAAGTGAATAGTCTTGATTGACTCATCTGTTGAGTGCATTCCTGTGAAAATGGCTGTTTAATTTGTTGAGCACACTCCCTCTGCACAGAATGACAAATGTAACAGCAGCCAGCCATATAATGCCAATGGAATGGCTATTTGCATGCACAGAGGCGGGTGTAATCCTCGCAAATAGAGATCAACATGCAGAGAGTGTTGCAAAGAATTAGTACAAATGAGAGCACACAGAACTGCTATCTGTCCTGGCAGTGGCAACATTATCGGCTGGTCGTGGTCACACATGCACAACTTATAAAGAAAGCATTAGTTGTACACATGGGAATGATTTCCGATGGGCTATTTGACAGAACAGGCCATCAATTGTAGTAAAAGTCAGTAAAAACTCTTTCTGTCTATTTCCGTCTCATTAAATGCATTTTTTGTCAGTGAGAAAATGCTTTAATGCCACTTTTGTGTAAAATTTATTTTTTCCTACATTGTGGCATACATGAAAGACAATGCTTAAGTATAATTCACTGTTTGTCTTGTTCACATCTGTGAAATTTTTATTATTTAGACATAAGACATACAGTGACACAGTTGGCAAAATATGAAAAATTTTAGTAAATTTTTATTTCGATAAATTACTCTCTTCAATTTGTGTATCCTTGCAAATCCTGTTGCAAATTTGATGTCCTTCTCTATTCTACCCACCACTGTCACTGTTACAAAGACGTCCTTCTCCCAACTTTCTCATGGCTTGCCTCTGCTTCTGTTGCTGCCACTAGTCCACCCAGTATCGTCTTTTCCAGTCCGTTGTGCCTTTTAATGTGGCCAAAACATTTGTTATGCTTGACAAATGTGTTTGTTAAATTTAGGTAAACTGTATTAATTATTTGTATTTTTTGTTAGGATTGTTGATGGATGCAGCTGCTTGTGCTGTTACGTGAGCTGATGGCGAAATATAAGATAGTGACAACTTAACAATCTATCTTCATCCTGCATCTGTCTGAGCAGCAGCAATTGTATAATAGACCATGGACGGGTGACAGTGTCTGGTTAAATGAATGAAGGGAGCAAGACAGTCAACCAGTATATTATCTGCCAGTAAAATGCATGGGCATGGGCTCCATATGTAAATCAATCCTGTATCAAGGTCGCTGCTTAAACGAATCTGTCGTCGCACATTGAGGTGTGTCTGTGCTATGTTGGTGGTAATAGATTGATACTTATACTGAGGTATAAAGTCCGATATAGTCATCACATATGTGCAGGTGTGAAGTGTTGACTAAAGTGTTGTTTTAAGTGAGATTTAGGGACATACAGGCATGTATTTATAAAGGGTGTGGTCTACTAACGTGCCGATATATATACGATTGTACATAAAAACATAAATAGCCAATGTCACACGTTAACTGTTGTTGCTTTGGGACTGGACTGAAAACTACTTGACACTGTGTTAAAACTTTGCAAGGACAAGTGGGTCTACTTTTTCCTGTGTATAGTATCCAACTTAACTTCTTAAAAGGTACATTTTTATATAGCATAGTATTCAGTCCTTTGGACTACTCAAAACACTTGACACTTCCCCCTGGCTGACCTATTCATTACAATGCCAACTCGCTTTCTCTGGGAAGCATTCAGCCATGCTGCAAATGTGAAGACTATTTGTTCACGTATCTACCACTGTCTGTAGCCAGGTGCTTATGTACAGAGCTGTGTGTGAACTATGGCAGCGTGGGGTGAATGAAATTGTCAAAGTTTGAAAATGGCAGCAAGAGGATTTGAACCCAGGTTCTCTCGATTGAGAGGCCGACGTTCTAACCACTGCACCACCGACGGGTCCACTGTGGTCCAATTTTAGGATTCTGACTCTTTGGACGAGTAAGAGATAGGGAAAGAGAAGCCAAAGATGAGGTTGTGGTCGAATTTATAGAAGTTGCACAGACTATGTTTCTTTATAGGGATATGGAGAGTACTAAATAGTTAAACAGTATACAGGCAATAAAGTCCACTACTCATAGAGTAGCTGGCCGTCCCATTGGTGCAAAACCCAGTTGGTCAGAAGCCACTAGCCACAGTACGTTGAACCTTGACAAGGACATCTGACCAATAATAGAGCTAGGGCCATTTTGTTTATATTGAGTGTGTCACCTGACGTGATGTCAGCATCATTGTGACCTGGCCCCATTGTGTGTCTGCATGGGTGAGCGACCCCAAGGGTGGGAATGGGGGGTGGAAGTGTACTCCGCAACCCTTTGTTGATCATACATGGCCAGAGGCGAAGGTGTCTTCTCGTGTGCATATGGAACTCTGAACAACTGTCAGTGTAGAGCAGGAATGTCTTCAGTGTGACTCCGACTACGGTGAGTGGACGTTAGTGTTACTGTGTGGCGTGTCTGGAAGTGGATTCTTACTCGGCATGGTCCTGTTGGGATGATTATTATTGTGCTGAAGTGTGTGTCCAGTGTATACCAGGTGAGTTGTCTGTTATCTTCATCCATTACAGCTCATATCTATGTGTTAGTCACATATTATGTGACCAGAATATTGTTGAGCTGGGTACATACGTACATATGTACATACGTACATACGTACATACGTACATACATACATACGTACATACATACGTACGTACGTACCTACGTACATACGTACATACGTATGTATGTACATGATGCCTTATAGATAGAGACCACCACTTTGTGAGTCCACGACATATTTTTTCTTTTTTTCATTACTATATGTATGTATGTATGTATGTATGCATGTCATGTGTGTGAGTTTATATACATGCATGCATGCATGTATATAAACTCACACACACAGTTGACTCTATCTAGATACATATCAGCAACAGACATTGAACTAGCCTAAGCCTAAGGGTTGAAGTAGGTTGAACATTAGGACTGGCCATTTCAACAGAAACCCATTGTATTCCCTCGCTAAAAATAGCCAATGTGTGCCAGTCTCCCCACAGGCTTCAGGGGTGGCTCTAGGCCGTTGTGGTTTACAGTCTGCTACACCTTCAAATAACAAACTTCAGTCAAACTTATTCATTTGATGCTGTTGTAGGACTGTTTGTGTGTGTGTGTGCGTGCGTGCGTGCGTGCGTGCGTGCGTGCGTGCGTGAGTGCGTGCGTGCGTGCGTGTCTAAACACACATGTAAAAATGCCATCTTCCATATATTTATGCAGTACTAAATCACAGGTAACTTGCTGATCCCTTATATAAACAACTTTCCTGCCTGTGCAGTCATGTGTGGGCTTGTTACAGCCTACTTCATATTATATAACAATCCTAAATGGCAGCTGTAAGAAGTTGCAACCGTGTAATAGAAATCTCTCTAGCTGCGTGTAGGTGAGACCGGTTTTGTTAGCCTAGCACATTTAATTCACCTATTCGTAAAAACCCAACAAAAGCGGGAGGGAGGGGTCAAGGCCCACATACTGAATTTTTTATGTCAGTTGCATGCAAAATATGACTACCATTACATCATGCAGCGCCACGTGATGAACTATTGCCGAACTACTGTTGTTTAAAATTGTGTAACTGTTAACGGCACGGTGCTGTAATACAGTCAGACATCTTGGAAATTCATGGAAACTTTGTGGAAAACAATTATCAATATAATACCATGAGCTGTTAGAAAAACACAAAGCCTTAACATAACTATTGAAGATAAATGTTTGTAAACCTATTCTGGTGGTTATCATTGTCTGTCCTATACACATGCACTGTGTCAAAACATTGCTACATTGATATGTTTTTCAATCTGGGAAATTATCAACATTTTAAAGTAGTGATTCGAGGAGGGGTGCCTGAGAATTAGTATGCTTTGTATGTAAATGTTGACGATTGTGAATTGTTTTTAATGCTGTGACACACTTGATTAGAAGAGTGGGTCAGACTTGAATGCACACATGTGAGTCTGAATACTGGTGCTTAGTAGAGGTCTATTGTTACAGTGTTAAACTATGTCGGAGCCAATACTACTTCCTTATATAGTATCCAACCTGTGTACATGGGTGGAACACTTCAACTTGTCTGAATCATGTTATGCGTGTGTTGTCAGACTGAACGAATGTGCCATGGCTCATAAGGAACGCCCACATAACAACATCCTGTGTCTGAAATGGATACGTTGTCGTTCGTAACATACACAGACCAGGAAAACTGACACGCTATGCATGGTGAAACAAATAACCTTTCCTTTATTGAAAAAATATTAGCATGTTGCATCATATCAATGATATATCATATCATATCAATGATATCATATCATCTTCAGTATTCTTGGTCTAGATTAGCCATTTCACCGCTGTGTCACAGACTTCTTCGTAAAAAATCTGTTGTTCAGTTGTTGCGCGTTGGAAAAGTTGCTTAGCCTCGTAAACCAAGAACAAGGAAAATGCTTTTGTGTGCTTTTGTGTGTGCTTTTGTGTGTGCTTTTGTGGCTTTTGTTAAGTTTACTGTTTTTAAACACAGTGTTTTACCAGTTAAGTGATGGTAAAACAAAGGTAACAGTTAAACATGATTCAGCAGAAAATGTTATATATTAAAGTTGATAAACAATAATTAATATATTTGATAATTCTGGCCTTAAGGGTGCAGAAATCCACACTACTGAAGATCCGGATTTACATAAAGAAGTGTCTAAGAAGAATTCTAGGAATATGATGGCCAGAAACAATTAGTAATGAAGCAGTATGGGAAAGAACAAATCAAGAACCAGTCGAACATCAAATTAGAAGGAGATAGTGCACAGGGACGGGCCGTGCTCTCAGGAAGTGGACAGGGACGGGCCGTACTCTCAGGAAGTGGACAGGGATGGGCTGTACTCTCAGGAAGTGGTCAGGAATGGCCCATATTCTCAGGAAGTGGACAGGGATGGGCCGTACTCTCATGGACAGGGACGGGCCATACTCTCAGGAAGTGGACAGGGATGGGCCGTACTCTCAGGGACAGGGACGGGCCATACTCTCAGGAAGTGGACAGGGATGGGCCATACTCTCAGGAAGTGGACAGGGATAGGCCGTACTCTCAGGAAGCCAACAAAACACACTGCAAGATAGGTTACAAGCTGCACGGAAGCCTCAGGGCAACAAGAAAAGGGGATGGTAAAGAAACAGCTGGCGCAACAGAATGGGAAACAGGGATGACAAAAGCAGGAAGAAGATGGAAAGAACTGAAAGCACAAGCCAAGTCCAGTCTGGTGGACAGGAGTCATTAATGGACTAAGCTCGCCAGGTAGTGAAAAGACTTAAGTCAAAAGTAAGTCAAACATAACAGTACCATAAATGTTACACCTGCTATTACATGACACCAGTAAAACATGTGTCATATGCGTCATTAGTGTGACATATGCCGTAAACATGACACCTGTGTCATCCGCTGTAGACAAGTTAAACATGATGTGGCTGGATTTATGTCGTAAATCGAATATGATCAATACTGGATGTCAGCTGAACCATGTCTTCCCACTTGGGCTTCTTTGGTCAATATTAGTCTTTGTTGGTCCAGTAAATTAAATTAGGGGGTCGTCTCAAATGAATGATAGAGCTGGTCCCTTAATGTTAAGACAACTGCAGTTATGAAACAGATGTGACTCATAGGCTTCTACCTGTTCAGCCTCCGTCTGCCTCCATCTGTATTCCTGTTTGTTGTACACTCATTAAGTTGGATATATTTCCACTGCTTCTAATGATGTCTCAGTGGAGGATTAGATGATGTTAATTAATGGTGTTGTCTGCAAATAAGTATAGGTCATATGTATGAATGTAATTGTGATGAATCTTTCTCATGACGTGTATGGTGACTTTGTCACGACATACTTTGGTAAGTAACAGTGATTTAGTGACATACATTGGTGTTACAGTGTGTTACAGTGTGTTACAGTGTGTTTTCTTATTCAATGATGAAGTAACAAATTCTGCAAGTATTAGTTTTAAGAAATTACAATATATTATTTGTTATTGTTGCAGTGTCGATTAAGTTGTGAGTGCATATATATATATATATATATATATATATATATATATATATATATATATATATATATATATATATATATATATTTGATTGATATTGTGAGTGCATATATATATATATATATATATATATATATATATATATATATATATATATATATATATATATATATGCACTCACAACTTAATCGACACTGCAACAATAACAAATAATATATTGTAATTATATATATATATATATGGACACATAGATTTTAAATGATTGGACTCTCAATAAACTAATGGTTTCCTTGTCCACTTGCCATCAGGAGCTTGTTGTCACAGATGGCTATCTTGTTAAACTTGTTAATTATGCATGCACGCATGCATGCACTTGGATGCATTGTATGCATGATAGTTGTCCACTGCTCATTGCCGCATGGTGCTGTACACTTTCATACATACAAACATGTATGCAAATGCAGTATTATACACCTATCTGTACACATGCATATACAGTTAAGCCTTATCTATCTGCACGCTTCGGTTCCCAATGGTTTTGGTTGGATTACCAAAGCATGCAGATTAGTGAATCACGGTGTCAAGATTGTTCCCACAAAAAGATGCAGTTTACTGAAGAAATGGATTATTGAAGAACAGATAAACAAGACATGATTGTACATGCATTGTGTATAAACTGTAAACACATGCATGCATGCATATACATGTACATGCGCACACATGCCACGCACGCATGCACATACACACAGTGTGATTGAGTGTAGAGGATTGAGTTATGGCACCATGAAATCTGCCTGGACAGTATTATTTATTCATGTCTGTTATGACACACAAGGACTAGAGTCGATTTTAATTAGACAGCAGATTTGTCTGGTGCCAGTCCACGAGCTAATCACTAGAACCATGAAGACTTCACTTACAGCCACTGCTGTTTCGCATCAAATAATTATGTGGCATTCTTTCGTATTTAATGCGTTATAACTAGGCTCCATATGGGAATAAATGTACCAGGGCTTTTTACCAGGCTCCTGCTTCTTTCCCCAAGGAATTGTTGTAGTAGAGTGGACTAAAGCAGTGTCAACACAGTAGGCACTCTCACGTCCCATAAATGAATATGGTTGATAACATACACCCTGGTGACCATTGACACAGTACATATGGTGACATGTTCCTTTGATCTTTGTTGTGTTCGATTATTGAAGTTAAAGAAACACAACTTGTAGTTGTGTTGTTAAATTTTGATAAACGTTGTACATTTGTGTGTCTATGTGTGCATACATGCATGTTTATGTCACTGTGTGTGTATGTGAGCACTCGTACATGTGTGTGTGTGTGTGTGTGTGTGTGTGTGTGTGTGTGTGTGTGTGCGTGTGTGCATGTGTGCGTGCGTGCGTACGTGCGTGTGTGCATGTGTCACACAATTTGATATCCATCCAGTGGTGGAGGTCGTTATGGTCTGGGCTGTATATCTAACTATGCGTGCTTGCGTGCGTGCATGCGTGCATGTGTGCATGTGTCACACAATTTGATATCCATCCAGTGGTGGAGGTCATTATGGTCTGGGCTGTAGATCTAACTATGCATTGACGGAAGATGTGTCCAGTACATCCGCAATTCTTGTCTTGTGTTGAATGCACTGGCCAACACTCCTGGTCAAACGGTCAGTGTGTCCATCATCTGTAGCTTTTTGGCTGTATAATAACTGTATAGATGTCAGGTGAGATGGTCATAGTTAAGGGTTGATTGTAATATGAAGGTTTTGCACTAATATGTGCTGCTTGAATACACATAACACAGTCTGATATGTGACTTTGGTTGCAGACATTGTTAGAGAGATCAGAAGTACGAGAGTTCGGAGGTTAGAAAGGTCAGCGCAGTAACAAGTCACAAGTGAATGAATTCTGCAACCATGGAAGGTAGGTGGTGCTACTGGATGTCATTGAATTTTTATAGAATAATTGTTATTTGATGAGAAATCCGTATAGAATGTAAGAGGGCATTTTGTGCAGACAACAAATATTACTGAGCTTTAGATTTGTTTGGAATTGTTGCAAATGTTTGTTTTTGTAAACTATTATTTTATTGGGTGTTGATAACTATGGGTTATTTTGCTGTGTGACTCATAATTTTCCTAGTCTGCCACATTGTGGCTTGATTAAAAGGTTCTCCGGAACAATTGTTTCAGTTAAAAATTACTCCATATGACCAATAATTGTAACAGAAACATAACACATGTGACAATACTTGAGTGAATCCCTCGTGACATTCAAGATAGTTGTGCTGGATGGTCAATGCAATGGTCAGGGTTGGTCAGTTTCTTGCAATAAGACGTTCCAACCCTGAATGGTGCGCACCTGTAAGACCAGTAACAGGAATCCATAAGACCCACAAATGAACCCATATGATTATCTACATCTGCTGGTGGATCTTAGAACATGTTTTGAACAGATGATCTGTTATTCTCATGCCAGTTGACAAATGCACTGGATGTCCAAAATGCACAAAATCGTAAGAAATGTCTCCTACACCTGAAAGACTTGATTTATGGATAAACTGTAAGATCTGACATGAATGAATAAGAATAAAAGTATATCCTATCACATTTGTAGATATATAATGCAGTCATTCCTATGCACATTGTAGCATTTGTGTGCAATTTAAAATGCAGTTAAATTGTTCATAGCCAGACATTTTGCATAACATCACATGTGACAATGTGTCTGTAGGCAATTAACAATTGATTATTTAAAGAACAATTGATTATTTCTTAATTATTTAAATATGTCTGCTAGCCAGATACAAGCTCAGTCTAAAAAACTGTTTCCTTTATTTGTCACATAGTTGACGTATGGATATGGATTATTTCTTAATATACGGCTGTAATCTGTAGCAACACTAACCAAGTTATATTTAGGAATGATATCATCAAGTTATGTTGATAGCAAACATAACAGGTTCTTGTGATGTCACAAATCCCACAATACCAAAAAGTGTTGCTGAAAATTGTTTTTACAAATTAGGTAAAATATACTATCAATGGCCTATTAATTTTTCATTTTTAATCGATGTCAGCATCATTTAATATCCCTTCACAGTTGAGTAATTACTGTAAATCGAAAATGTGTATACACTTTGTTATATTATATGTACAAATAACTGTTACGGCGGTTGCTACATACTGTTTGATCAGAATGCAAATACAAATGTACCAGTAACATTTCTTGGTCTTTTACTGTTTGTTATTATTTGTCATTATATTATGGCCATGTAATCATGTAAAGAAGTGAATAGATTTGAACAGCTTGAAATAATACATTGGTTATTGTGTTTAACAATGGTAATTGGGGTTTATTCTTGTAATCTCCACTTGCAGATAAGTACAACCTACCACCAACATCGATTCAGTCATTTGATGACTGGATAAAGAGTGACGCAGGGTCAGGTAAATACTAAGTATCTTGTTGACTGCTGTATTTCGAAAAAGCTTATGTGATGCACATGCGTGAGTAAAAGAAGAGTGCACGTTTGAACTGGATATGCACCATGCACTGTATTGCTGGTGGACTGTAAATGCTGGTGCACTGTAAAAAGCTGCTGGACTGTAAATGATGGTGCACTGTAAAAAGCTGGTGTACTTTAAAAGTTGGTGCACTACAAATGCTGGTGCAGTGTAAATACTGTTGCACTGTAAATGCTGGCACACTGTAACTGCTGATGCACTGTAAAAACTGGTTCACTGTAACTGCTGGTGCTCTGTAAAAACGTATGCGCTGTAAATGCTGTTGCACTGTTATCACTGTTCAGTCTTATTCATTGAGACCACAACAAATAACCAATGATGAATTGTGCACATGTTGTTTAAGCCTTTAAAAACATACTCATCATAAAGCTTATTCATAATTTTTCTGAAAAATTACTAGTGGTCTTATTTAATTGGGTGAGACTGAAACTATAATTGTCAAAAGAACTACCACAGTGTAAAAAGACACCATTCAGGATGGATGCAAACATTGTGACTCTAGAGGAATTGTGAACACTGCCAAATTTATGTAATCTGCAGGAAAAAAGTAACAATTATTAACGTGAATGTCTGCGATTCACAAAGTTTGTGGCCCACTATCTACATCTCATACATCAGTTGAGTTCCACCAAGGAAAGTACAGCCAAGTTTAAACCTATCATATATTGACACTTGGAGCTGAGAACTTTTCATTCTTGTTTTTATCAGCCTTGTCAAGAATGCTTTCCTGTCTGTTGCCTTACACGACCCCTGCATTGTTCCGCAGTTTAGACCTCACCAATAACAGTTGAACTGTTTGACGCAACATGTGCTTGTTTAATTTGACATTATTCGCTGATGTGGGTGGCATTTATTTAAAATTGTCTTGTGCAGTTTAATCTGTTTTTGCTTATTTATTGTGCCACATCAGTTGCTGAGGTTATTGAATGATTCGATGCAAATGTGAACTGTGGACTTCCAGTTGTGGATGGTGGTAAAAATCACCTCAGTGGTGTGGACTGCAGACACAGTTCCACACCAGTTGTCGGTTGGAAAAAAATTATGAACATGATTGTGAGCAGAAACACACATGGAAGACTCATAAATATCGTAAAAAGTTAAAAGTTGCATTAATGACGTGACTAACACACGCAGAAGTGTGTTGTGCCATTTATATGTTGACTGTTTTCGAGTTCTGCTTCTGAAAGTTGGATGAACGAAAACAAAATCTGCAACATTTCAAAGTTCTATAAATTTCACTTCGCTATCGGAAACAAATGGGCACTTACTGCAAAAACAATTTTATAAAGCGAAATCCGTTGTGCCGTCTTTGCAAACTGCCATATTCTTACAGCCTACGGAAGCCTAGGAGACGTTGGCAGCATGGATTCAGGACATGCGTCATATCATCGACACCATGCACAACCACACTTAAATGTTCTCTTGGCCAGCGAGGACTGCAGCCATAAATATGTCTTGGCCTATGGTGGTATGTCAAACGAGCATGAGCTATCAGTGCTGTTCTCAGATGGGTGGTGTAGTTGGTTGTCTGTACTTTCTCGTCTCAATCTCTCTACTTTTTGTTACTAAAGGGTGTGCGTATGGAGTCTTAAAAAGTCATAAATTTAATCTAGTGATTTAAGGCCTTTAAAGGTCTTGAAAATGTTACCAAATTAGGCCTAGGCCCTAGGGTATGATTCAGCAAAAGTGGACTGCATATTGTTGAGTGATATGTTCTTTAACCAAATGATACCATTTGACCACCAGGTAAATAAATGGATAGAGGTTGTTTGGAAAAATATTTGTTATTTTGTATTGAATTTGTCATCGAGAAAGGCCTTAAATTAAATCTGATCAGCTCAAAGTCGCACACCATGGATTCTTTCTCATCGCAATCCTCTACTTTGTTAGTGACACTGTTTTTACTCTTACTAACAGGAACAGTGGTCAATCCTGTAACTAACAGAAACAGTGGTGTAACATGTTACTAATGTTAGTGTAGTTGACACTAGCACTGTAACATTGTAATAGTAATGATGGTGCATAATGTTACTCTCTTACAGGTGGAGGAAGAAAATCTACATACTGTGTCAAAAACGACATCAAACGTGTGTTTGTTTTTCTGGTACAACTGTGCATGTTGTTTGTTTTGCTGTGTGTGTGTGTGTGCGTATGCGCATGCACGTGTGCACAACACACTGCAAAGACGCACGTTTACATCACACCAAACCTAAGTTCAATTAATACTCTAATCGTAATTGATTGTTGTTGATTATCCTGAGCTGTTGTCGTAATCGACAATTATCTCTTAATGATGTTCCATTATTGAGCCATTTAACTTATTTTGATCACAGCAAACTTGTGTATAATTATTAATTACATGTTAATGTGAACATAAGCCCATCCATCATTTGGTAGAATAAGCACACATCCTAGGCATGGCTGTCCACATCTCAGTTCTCGCTGATTTTACCTTGCTCAGTGAGGCTGGTGTTTATTACATTTAGATAACTCATGTCACCAAGAAGTTTTATCAACTATGAGACAAAGTAATCAAAGTTATAATTTAATTTATAAGCATAGTCCTATTTTGGCAGTTAATTGCTGGGGTATTTCAGTTGTCTGCCTATTTAACTGGGGCAGATCAGTGCTACAAATATCTAACCCTGAGGTATTCTCTAACCTTTCACTGCGATTATACTGTACATATATTTAACTTCAGGGATTTTTGTGGGAATTGTTGTGTTGTCATTGCCTGTAGTCACAGTTTATGGCAGCTGCGTAAAGACATAAGCGTTACTTTGTTGTAAGTGTTTTATTAAAGGTGCTTAATCAATTAGATTTTTTTGCTAGTCTCATTTCAAATTAAGTTTATGAAAAACCAAACCTACAGAGTATCCACTACAACATGCTAGCTATTTTTGTGCAACTTTTGTATGTAGTTTTGTGATATCATCAGACAAACTATTGAATTAGTTAATGCTTGTTCAGGCATTTACTGAAGTAAAAATCTAAATGCTAAAACATCTTGATTTTGTTCCTTGGTGAAATTTCGTAACTTTGTCATGTGATCGGCAAGAGGATGGAGGTCACACTCATGATCAGCATTGACCCACACAGTGTTTACCATTTTGGATATCCACTATTTTGATCCTTACCAGATCTAACGACTAAAGTCGATTCTTTCGATGATTTGAAAAAATTTGTATTTTTTAAATAAAATTGACTGTGGATGTTACATAAACTATTCACACACTACATATTTGGACACCAATGAACCAGATTTGCGATAGGCTAAATCAGTTAAGAAAGCAGTTTTAAACAACAGAAGTGATAGGTACATTCTCCATACTATTCACATAAATATTTACATCCTCTAAGATTTGATGTTTGCCTGTAGAAATATTAGAACAAAATTTGTGTGCAGTGGCCAGTATCTATACTTAGATATGTCAACACTAGCCAGATTTTGTAAAACTAATTACACAAAATTAAGACTTTAAAAAAATGTGTTTGTTCTAAGTAAATAATGGTAAGATTTTACCTTGCCCAAATAAATCACAAAATAACCCGTCGTTTTCGTCTGATCTTCAGATGACCCAGATATTGACCTACCAACACCGGACTACGATGATGACGACCCGGTCAGTTACCCCGACGACCCAAATCAGTTGCCACCCCCACCCCGGTCGTCACCCCCACGTCAGTCATCACCCTCACCCCATTTGCCACCTCCACCCCATGATGATCTACCCCCACCAGGGGACCTGGGTCTTGAGGGTCTCCGGGTAGACCAACTGTCCAGCTGCAGCGAGACATTCCCATCCAAGTACGTCTGTGAGAACCCTGAACTGATTGAGCCCAAAAAGTTGGTGAACCCATGTCTTCAGTCCAAAGACCACAACAATCTTCACAGGGAACTCAAGTGGAATGCCACCAAGTGAGTTGGAGTTTGTTGTCGATGCCGTAAATACCCTCTACTACCTCGTTATAAAGCACACCCTTATTGTGGTGCATGCATATTTTGTTTTGTCATAAGTGATCTTTGTTAAGATTTTTCTGATATATATATATATTCGCATCTTCATATATATATTTTTTCATAACGCTGATGTATACATATATATATTTATATATATATATATATATATATATATATATATATATATATATATATAGTTTTGAAAAAAATACATAAATATTTTACACAGCTTATAATATATATATATATATATATATATATATATATATATATATATATATATTATAAGCTGTGTAAAATAATATTTATGTATTTTTTTCAACACGGTACACACATAGTTTGCCTTTAATATAATTGTAATAGAAAGCATCTACCAATACCAGCCATATAGATATTGTGGGTTAAAATGAATGTCCCATCCACAACAAAACGAATACCACAGAATGCCCCATATACTCTTCCATCCTTCCATCATTATGTATCCACTGTCCAAATGCCAGCATAACAACTCTTCCTCTCCAAGCCTTTAAGCCTTTGTGTGTACTGTATTCATCCTATCAAGTGTGCATGCCCTAATTAACGTACACCCCTTTTTAATCGGCAGGATTCATAATTGTAATTTGACTACCAGTAGTGTAGAACAGCTGAAGTTTCGCTATCTGGTGTTAAACAGTTGGCACCATTTTTCAGTTGTTCCGCACTAGTCATCAATATGACACCACTAGTGTTAAACAGTTAACTTATTGTATAAAGAAACACATGTTGGTCTACACTGATAAGAACAGATTGCTTGACATTTTTCCACGGCCCAATGTTTTTTAAGCATACTGTACGCTTATTAGGCTGAATAGGGCATGCAACTTGATTGGGAGTGGGAAGAGTGGGAATAAGTTGATTGGGAGTGGGAAGAGTGGGAATAAGTTGATTGGGAGTGGGAAGAGTGGGAATAAGTTGATTGGGAGTGGGAAGAGTGGGAATAAGTTGATTGGGAGTGGGAAGAGTGGGAATAAGTTGATTGGGAGTGGGAAGAGTGGGAATAAGTTGATTGGGAGTGGGAAGAGTGGGAATAAGTTGATTGGGAGTGGGAAGAGTGGGAATAAGTTGATTGGGAGTGGGAAGAGTGAGAATAAGTTGATTGGGAGTGGGAAGAGTGGGAATAAGTTGATTGGGAGTGGGAAGAGTGGGAATAAGTTGATTGGGAGTGGGAAGAGTGGGAATAAGTTGATTGGGAGTGGGAAGAGTGGGAATAAGTTGATTGGGAGTGGCAAGAGCCACATCTGTGTGAACAAGTTGTAAATTCCCACTCGTTACGATGTCACATAGAAGTGTTCAGCAGTTGGTGCAGCTATAACAAGTCAGGCTAACGACTCTTCATGGTCGATCCTGTTATCCTTCAATCAAGTGTTTTATTTATTAATTGACATAACAACTTTGACTTATAATTAATGCTGGAAATCATATTTGATATTTGGATGTTTTTGTAAAAAAAAAATTATTTTGCCTAAATGACCTTGACATATTACTTTAATGTTAAAGAATGTTTTGAGATCCTGATGATGAAACTGAAATGATTTCATATTGATGGTGAAGTTTCTATAAAAACCTTACCTTTTCAATTGAGCACCTTGCTCTGGTGTTACCTGGACTGATCACGCATGTTGATTTTTCCCTGTTCAGAGGCATAGATGTACTGCATCAGAAGTCCGAGCTGAATCAGGAGTTCTCTCGGCGGAGAGACACAAAAAGGGTAAAAGAAATGGAGGACAAGAAGCGAAATACAAGGACAAGTTTTGAAATGAAGTTAGAAGAACAAGCAAACAAACTCCGACTGGTAAGGGTGGTCGAGTTTTATTAACATTATTAACTTCTAGCATTGTTTGTGCGATGCATGCAAATGAAGTTCAAAACTCTTGTGGCAACAGTGTTATGCTAATATTTGAAGTTTGATAAGATGATATGTATATAGATCCAATAATCAGTGTTTGTTGCTCAACTGCATGTATTGGTAATGATAATACTAAAAACATTTTTTTGCGCCTAAATCCTCCGACCCCCGGGCACAGAGGTGCATCAAGACAAAAAGGTTTGTTACAAAACAATACAATCAAGAAGACTTCTATAGCGCCAAAATCCTCAGAAAACCGAGCTCAGCAGCTCACCAATACCAAAGTGTTAGGCGAATCTTGATGGTGGTGCACTGAGGAGCTATGGAGGATAGGCCAGGTCAAATAGGTAGGTTTTTAGATGAGGCCGAGATGTTGATGTATCTTCACAGGATTTAACACTGACAGGTGATGAGTTCCACAAAGTAGGTGCACCGATTGAGAAAGCTCTAGTTCCAATGTTTGTCTTAATTTGGTGAATAAAAAATAAATGTGAAGTAGATGATCGAAGCTGCCCAGCCTTTCTTGTGGGAGTGAGCAGTGAATGTAAATATGCCAGTTGCCTGGATAAAAGTGCTTTATAGGTAATAGTGCAAATCTTGAAAATAATGTGATGTCGAATCGGTAGCCAATGTAGAGATTTTAGAAGTGGCACCAAGTGTGAGAAACGAGGCGATTTAGTAACTACCTTTTTTGAAGCAATACTGCACATGCTGAAGTTTCACGATTTCCTTGAGAGCAATATTATGATATAGGGAATTGCAGTAGTCAATAGTCACTAGTCAATAGTCAATAGTCAATGATCAATGGTCAATAGTCAATAGGCAACACATGCTGTTGGGTGTAAATGAAATCTCATTGAATTAATTAATGTAATTTGTTTTTATATTAGATTTTAGCTAAATTTGGTACATAAAAATTATTGTTATGCATTAATTTATTGCAGTAGCAAAGTTGCATGTACTAACAATAATAATTAAACAAATAAGTACGTCTGCATTTGAAATGCATTTAATTGGCCATTTGGAAAATAATTGTTATGCGATTGCATTCAAAGACAAGGGCGCATGTTGAGAGTACACATTAATCTGTGGACTTCTGTATGTGCATTCATATTATTTGTGTCCAGAACAAAGTATTGAATTGAAAAAAATACAAATTAACTGAAAATTTCACAGCTGCATTTGAATGCACATTCAAATGCATTTGCATTTGTTAGCAAGCCTGCTTCTGACATGCCTGTAATGCAGTGTGCTGTTTACTGCAGCACGAGCAGCCGCCAGCACCTACAGAGATCGTAGAGGAAGAGAGGGAGGAACCGGAGTTCCAACGGGTCTACTCCAAGATCTCCCGCAGCAGACCGGCCTACTGCACCTGATCTGGCTGCCCACTACGCATCTGACCACCACAAGGATGTCAACTATGCTGACAAATGTCATGTTGGCCTGCCCAGGTTGCGTGACATGTCACTACAACTGACAGACGTCACACTCACCTATTCAGGCCTGGTGACAGACGTCACTACCTCTGACAGACATCACACTCACCCACCCAGTTCTGGTGACTGACATCATTACAGCAGACAGATGTTACACTCACCTGTCTGGGCCTGGTGACAGACGTCACTCACCTGTTCAGGCCTGGTGACAGACGTCACTACAGCTGACAGACGTCACGTTGACTTGCCAGCATGTGGTAACAGGTGTATCACCCCCAAATCTTCTCCTACAGCTGACATGTGGTGTTTTCTTATTCGGTGGCCAAGTGAGAACAGTAATTTTGGTGGATTCTTATCCTCGGGTAATTCGATACAAACAAGAGGACTTTATGCCAGTTCTGAGACGATGTTGGCAAACTCAAGGGAAATAGTGGTGCTGTTCAGCAGAATGATGATTAGCTCCACTATGACTGTTCACCGAAATCGGCCAGCACTGACTGATGTCAGTGTTTAGTGGACGAACTGACCTTGCTTTATAATGTGACCAGCATGTTCTAAGGCTCAACAGGTGTTCTCTGACAGGGACCCCAGACATTGAGTGCTATACCTGGTTTAAGGGTAGCATAAACTGACTGGGAAACAAAAGCCAGGCACATTGAAGACATCATATGTAATGCTACGGAGTATTTATCTGGACATATTCTATTGGTAGGTCTGTGTCTCCTACTCTGCT
Organism: Lamellibrachia satsuma; assembly: GCA_033239005.1. Classification (NCBI taxonomy): domain Eukaryota; kingdom Metazoa; phylum Annelida; class Polychaeta; order Sabellida; family Siboglinidae; genus Lamellibrachia; species Lamellibrachia satsuma. Next base: position 6,217,417 of record BSQZ01000008.1, read on the forward strand.
GTTGCTGTGAGAGTCTTCCAATGATGTCAACATAAATCTGTGTGTGTATGTGTTACTTTCAGCCACCAATTGCAATAGTTCTCATAATCCCTGCCAGCAGTAATTACGAACAGCTTTTGTTAACTCAGTGTGATGCGACAACAGCCTTCGTGGCTGCAAGTGAAGCCATGAACCATATGCTTGAGACCGGGGTGTAATTTATCTTGATAATTTCCGTGAACCATCATATTCATTTGTCGTCGTGTTATATGTCACAGGAAATTTTCTTGCTCAATTCGCCCCTAATTTTGCTAATCATCGTCGTACCATGCCAGTGACTGTTTTGTTGACGAGAGCCATATGTGGAGGCATCGCTATATATTTCATCCTCGCTATGACAAAATCACTGCGAGCGCAATACATAGTTTGGATGTTTTAGTCGGCTTACGTGTACATTTTGCTTATTTATGGCTGCATCCAAACCACTGTGTGTCTTGTTGTAAACATGTACGTGTCTCATACCACACTGTCTTCTTGCGAACGTTTCTCTTCTACAATCATTTCAGGAGAAGAATCTGCATTTAGGTTCGCGAGTTTTATTTTTTATTTAATTTTCCAGTTTGATGTCATCATTGAAGTTGGGTGTGCTGCGATGAAATGTGATTTAATGTCGGTCATTGTATGTGGCAGCAGTGGTGTGGTGCTATCACTGGTGGCCAATAGGTGGTGCCACATGTAGTTACTATGTAGTAATCTCATTGTGCACTATTAAAGTGGCAGCCACATGTGATGCAAAATCTACAGTTTGATCATCAGAACCACAACATCAGCAAATTAAAAAGGTGGCTATAGCTGTTAAAATCAGTGTTCATTAGGTAAAGAAGATAGACCTTCAGACGGGATGAAAGTATACGACATAAAATTTGTACGGAAGCAAATTTTTTGAGGTTTTAATGGTACCTTGTGGTTCAAGGTGGCAACGCTATTACAACACTATTACAACACTATTACAACCAGGTGCTGAAACATTTTAACTTGACATTAAACTACGTAAAAACAGACAGTTTTAGATAAATGCAACAGGCACATTAATGTATGAATGTTGAAAATTTGATTAGATCTTGAATCGGACATAATATGCATCAGATATTAATTAAACAATTGATGCTAGTGACAGTGAAGGTGATTCAGTGAATATACAACAACAAGTTATCTAATTTATATTGTATTTTATAGGAACTACTGATAGTGTTCTGTGATTGCCCATTTAATTTCTGTCATAGTTATGGTGCAGTTGGCAGCAGTGTCATGTTCATATTTGTGTATAAATGTTGTGTATATGTAATAAAACTCTTTCTCAAAACAGTGTCTCAAATAATCACATTTCTTGTGGGGTAATATTATTGTAATGATGGAATTCCTATAATAATGTGTGTTGATCCATGTTTCAGATTTAGAATATATTAGGCAAATATAAGTAAATTACTATTGTCAGTGTTGGCAACATATGAGTCCCTCAGTTAATGTGAGAAAGAATGTGTATGTCAGTTAAAGAAAGAAAGAATGTGTATGCCAGTTAAAGAAAGAAAGAATGTGTATGCCAGTTAAAGAAAGAAAGAATGTGTATGCCAGTTAAAGAAAGAAAGAATTTGTATACCAGTTAAAGAAAGAAAGAATGTGTATGCCAGTTAAAGAAAGAAAGAATGTGTATGCCAGTTAAAGAAAGAAAGAATGTGTATGCAAGTTAAAGAAAGAAAGAATGTGTATGCAAGTTAAAGAAAGAAACAATGTGTATGCAAGTTAAAGAAAGAAAGAATGTGTATGCAAGTTAAAGAAAGAAGCAATGTGTATGCCAGTTAAAGAAAGAAAGAATGTGTATGCCAGTTAAAGAAAGAAACAATGTGTATGCAAGTTAAAGAAAGAAAGAATGTGTATGCCAGTTAAAGAAAGAAACAATGTGTATGCCAGTTAAAGAAAGAAAGAATGTGTATGCCAGTTAAAGAAAGAAACAATGTGTATGCCAGTTAAAGAAAGAAAGAATGTGTATGCCAGTTAAAGAAAGAAACAATGTGTATGCCAGTTAAAGAAAGAAACAATGTGTATGCCAGTTAAAGAAAGAAACAATGTGTATGCCAGTTAAAGAAAGAAAGAATGTGTATGCCAGTTAAAGAAAGAAACAATGTGTATGCCAGTTAAAGAAAGAAACAATGTGTATGCCAGTTAAAGAAAGAAGCAATGTGTATGCCAGTTAAAGAAAGAAGCAATGTGTATGCCAGTTAAAGAAAGAAGCAATGTGTATGCTAGTTAAAGAAAGAAGCAATGTGTATGCCAGTTAAAGAAAGAAGCAATGTGTATGCCAGTTAAAGAAAGAAGCAATGTGTATGCCAGTTAAAGAAAGAAGCAATGTGTATGCCCGTTAAAGAAAGAAGCAATGTGTATGCCAGTTAAAGAAAGAAACAATGTGTATGCCAGTTAAAGAAAGAAACAATGTGTATGCCAGTTAAAGAAAGAAACAATGTGTATGCCAGTTAAAGAAAGAAACAATGTGTATGCCAGTTAAAGAAAGAAGCAATGTGTATGCCAGTTAAAGAAAGAAACAATGTGTATGCCAGTTAAAGAAAGAAGCAATGTGTATGCCAGTTAAAGAAAGAAGCAATGTGTATGCCAGTTAAAGAAAGAAGCAATGTGTATGCCAGTTAAAGAAAGAAGCAATGTGTATGCCAGTTAAAGAAAGAAACAATGTGTATGCCAGTTAAAGAAAGAAGCAATGTGTATGCCAGTTAAAGAAAGAAACAATGTGTATGCCAGTTAAAGAAAGAAGCAATGTGTATGCCAGTTAAAGAAAGAAACAATGTGTATGCCAGTTAAAGAAAGAAGCAATGTGTATGCCAGTTAAAGAAAGAAACAATGTGTATGCCAGTTAAAGAAAGAAGCAATGTGTATGCCAGTTAAAGAAAGAAACAATGTGTATGCCAGTTAAAGAAAGAAGCAATGTGTATGCCAGTTAAAGAAAGAAACAATGTGTATGCCAGTTAAAGAAAGAAGCAATGTGTATGCCAGTTAAAGAAAGAAACAATGTGTATGCCAGTTAAAGAAAGAAACAATGTGTATGCCAGTTAAAGAAAGAAACAATGTGTATGCCAGTTAAAGAAAGAAGCAATGTGTATGCCAGTTAAAGAAAGAAACAATGTGTATGCCAGTTAAAGAAAGAAGCAATGTGTATGCCAGTTAAAGAAAGAAACAATGTGTATGCCAGTTAAAGAAAGAAACAATGTGTATGCCAGTTAAAGAAAGAAACAATGTGTATGCCAGTTAAAGAAAGAAACAATGTGTATGCCAGTTAAACTATGACTCGCTCATTGCAGATCCCTAAACATCCATGTTTGAAGCCAGGTATAAATGTAGGGAGGTAGTTTTATACGTTGCCAGATATGATCATCTGCTGTTAAAACAGCCTAGCTTCAAGTCCATCATGTTAGTGTATGTAATCATTCATTGATTCATTTTATCAGCTTCATGCAACTCCCTGAATTTTGAAAATAACCTACCCATCAGTTGTGGAGCCATTTAGACCCCTGTCGGGAGTCGGCTACAGCATTGCTATCATACACACTGCCTGCTTGGCGCCTCTCACGTGCTCGACTGGGAGGCAGCTATGGCTGCGGAACCTAGAATCAGTTGGTTAGAGAGAGAGACCTCCACTGTGTGGTTCCACAACAGGTTATACATTTATTCCCTTCAGGGAATCTTTTGCTTTCCCGGGCATAAACACCAGGTAGAATGGACCAATGGTGTCACTTTCAAAACACAGACAAGTTGTGCCCAAGCTTTGAAACAGCGGTAAGTGGAATCAAACCACTGCCTCATAATTGGCAGTCGGGTGCTCTTAACTACAAATCAGAGAGATAAACTTGGTGTGGTATTGGTCCATTATATGTATACACTTTACATCTATATCATACTATAATATTGTAGTATCATGTGGTTGGGTAATAAGTAGCTATTTAACATGTCTACCCTGGGCGTCTGCAGGGGGGGCAAAGGGGGGCACTGGCCTCCCTGGATGTGGAATTTTTTTACGTATATTCGTGAGCTCAAAGTATATGTTAACATATACTTTAAGCTCACATATAATTATATGTATATATATATATATAAATAAATAAATATAATATATATATATATATATATATATATATATATATATATATATATATATATATATATATATATATATATATACATACATATGTGTGTGTATATATATATATATATATATATATATATATATATATATATAGTTAACGTATACTTTGAGCTCACGAATATACATAAAAAATAATATGTAGTTAAGAGCACCCGACTCGGCGACTGTCAATCGTGATTTTGTTAAGTTCTCTCCTCCAGTTACCCAATCTATCATTCAGATTTAATGTAAGTTCTTTAAATGATGTTTTGTAAAGAAAAGCACGCATTCTTCTATTAAACCGACTGCGCACATTACCTAAAAACGTTTCACACATTACAAATATGAACATCGACGAACTTGATTCGCGATAGACTAAATCGGAGGGACTTTTACATTTTAGGATTGTTTGTCCGCTACGGGGCGCCAGCGTCGAACCTTAGCCACGCAGCTTTGACTAGCCTCGAGACTAAGCGCTGACGTACAGCGGTAACACAGTTTTGAGGTTGGCAGCGCACTTGCTTGCTTAAATTCGATATATTTGGCACACACACTGGTTAAGTAAAAAAGAAGGAAATATAATAAGTAATAAGCAATAATAATCATAAAGCAAAAGAATATTGCTAAACATTTTTCATACGTTACTATGACAAATAGTCTCGTCTCGATATCGTTGCCAGAGTGACTCGCGATAGCTCAGTTGGTAGAGCGGAGGACTGTAGTGGCAACTTCCGGTGATCCTTAGGTCGGCGGTTCGACTCCGTCTCGCGAGAAACATATTTTTTTCTCCTCAAATATAAACATTTTACGTAATTATAACTTATATTGCATACAATATACACATTCTGTAGTATATTTCTTTATTTTTGGGTAGCGAATTATTTTTTATTTTGTTGTAAACCTATAATTATTGATAATATCAACATGATCAATGTTACTATATAATGGGTAAGCTACAAGATACGTTTATTACATTGTAGCTATCATTGCAAAATATACCTGTCCACCCCTGGAGGGTTAATTTTCGCAAAAAAGCTTACATTAATAATTATTTTTTCATTGCTAAAGATTATGAAAATATGTATGAGAGTTCAAACCTTTGCCGTGAGACCTTGAGTATCAAGGCTTATACGTGAGAGTTGGACAATATGTAAAAGTGTGAGATTGTGCGATTCGGTTAATTCGTTGCGTTTTAATGAGATGACGTGGTCGAGCCTTGACGACCAACTTTGCGAAAAGTCTCGGCGAAGACAAACTACCAAAACTAATCGTACTGTATATAGTTCAGATCAAAGCAGTAAAGGCTCTGCTCTGCTAGAATCCGGCTAATCCCTCGTAGCTGTGTGATTCATAAACTGATAACGGATTATCGATTAAGTCTTTTGGTGGTTATTCGCATTCACCAGCGTGTTAGCTGTCGTCATTGTCCAAGTCCACGTGCGAAGTCGTATAGTACAAAAGACAGGTTCACGGCCCGCGCTAGTATAGGGACACGCCTCTTTGCAGGTGAGATTGCGGTGTTTCTTGGCAAATAATCGCTGTAACAATGACGGAGCACTTACTGTAATCGGTCACGCGACCACGATAGTGGTAGCCGGCCTTAACCGTGAGGACGAGTCGACAGGTAAGGTATAAAAAAGCCGACAGGTCTCGACGCGGCCATTCAGCCGACGGATTCACGAGGAGAGGGTCACGACATCGAGGGTGTGGCGACGGAGGCGTATACTACAGACCATCGTTCACATACAGACGGAAGGCCGTAGGTACCAGGTATGGTTGCAATGTGTACACGAGGTAATTTACGTTCCCCAATGAAGTTTGTAGTGTTTCTTTGGTCATGCCCTGAATTGCATTGTTAGCGTGCGCGGTGTGTGTGTGTGCGTGCGTGCGTGCGTGCGTGCTCGTGCGAAAACGTGGGTTTGTTGCGTGTATTTTTTATTTTTGTATATATGTATTACGTACAAAAGTGTACATGCTTGAAACTTATATATTGCCGCGTATGTACCATGTGTCAATCTTCGGTGGCAAATGTGGACTAGTCAGTGGTCTCATAGTAACCATGATTTTATTACTGACTTTCTTAAGATTAAATTTTTTAACATATAAACCGTAAGCGGACAGCATGAAACTAACGATTAACGTCACATTGTAATTGTATATGTAATAACGTCACATTGTAATTGTATATGTAATAACGTCACATTGTAATTGTATATATATAATCAATACGTTCTCAGTCCGAGTCAGTTTGTCCGTGAGGCCTATGAGTGGTAGCCTTCAATTTGGTATAAATAGTGTGTTCGCTCAGAAGGGGTTATGTACAGTTTTAATTGGATAATTGAATAAATCACACAAATTCGAACACTGCCAATACTAGTGACACACACGGCGCTGTAGTGTCCTTCTTGTAGCCCGCAACATGTTTGCACAGCACTTCTTGTGGCCCGGATTAGACCGGTAGACCTACCCGTGACGCGTCTGTCAGAATCACGGTCGGAACAGAAAGATCGGGATTCGCAGCACTAAGTGTTACAATAGCTACTTCAACGTTCCACGGTACACTTTATGTTTGCTACTATTACTCGTGAAAGACACGACAGATAAATGGTATTGTTTAGTGTACACACATGATCTACAACAGGTGCTATAATTATCACATCGTGTTCACACTAAAATAAGCTGAATGACCTCTTGATGTGTTTCCTGGACCTACTCTAGAGATCACAGCAAGACAAAGGACCAACGACATTTCGAACACCGACATTTCTGCGACGAACATTGTAACTGCGGCTCAAATGACATTTAGGCATTTGGTTGCGTTTTGGCATTATGTCAACGTATTAATTGTTCTTCTCAAAATACCTTAGCAAAATGTCTTTGACATTCCAGAATCACGCGTCATGGAATTTCTGCAAGGCACTCGTCAACCCTCGATATTAATTATGTACAAAAGCCATGCGACCGTCTAGCAGTCTTTGATTCAGATCAAGATCTGCATGCATACATAACAACCAGTGTTTAGTAAAATTAATAATCACGCGTATTTAATAGGTTCGTTCAAAAGTCCACACGCACCGCGGCATTATTTCTAAACATCACAGATCCTATCTCCCTAGCAGTAATAATGAGTCTACTTTGTATGGTTTTCCAGTGGCGTTGTAGCGCCGTGTTTCTATGGACTCGTCGAGACGCATATAATACCGCAGTTGTTGGCTACACTAGTACCCATGGAAAAAACCCATCGTTGCATAATGAGCAGAAAACAGTAAACAAATATCTCCCCATGTTATCCCTTCTTCCGGTCCTTCACACGTGCTCCTCCTGCCTTATTTGTCTGCTGGCCTTTATACGATTGTTCACTTGCTGTGTTTGGTATTCCTAGATTCGACATGTTGAGCCACCATGAGATTGCCGATGCCGATAGCCCACCATGTCGATAGCCCACCATGTCGATAGCCCACCATGTCGTGAATGTGTTCTACCTCGTTGCTCCCTTTACAAAGGGGTGTGACTAGCCGTCATCCCTTCCCACTTCTCCCTACCAGCAGCCTACCGACTGTCACCCTCCTCTGCCTTCCTTACATCCCTCTACGCATCCTCCCATCTCCGCTGATGGCTGCCTCAGTATTTCATCGCCTCAGCTTTCTTAGGTAGTCGGCCCTCCCCCGTCAGCACCACGTGACCTGCCCACAGCATCCGGCTTCTTACTACAGTTCCTGTTAAGCTGAACTGTCCCAATCTCTTCCCTCGGGTCATTCTTCCTCCTTCTATTTATAATCTTTGCTTCTGTAATTCTCAGGATCCAGTTGTTCCATAAAACGTGAAGCTTCTGTTGTTATTGTTCTGTCAGTGTCACCTTAAAGCGAAACAAAAGTCATAAGAGTTGCTAAAACAGAACTATTTGCAATTACAACTAAGAATATCACGCAAGTGGTTTACTAGGAAAACCTTGTTGAACACACATCTTAATTTCACGGGCCACGCCTTACTGTTAGATAATACTACGTCCCGTGTTTCACGGGTATCCTGGCAATGTTCGCTCGCCAAATGATAATATGTTCATATACACCTATTCATATTCTAGCTAATAGGATATGGCTATGCTATTTGCGTCGGAATGCAACGTATGTAACATATGTTGGCATGTGTTTTCTAAACTAGTTTTCTTTTTGGCATTTGTTTGGGACTGCATTGATTATGTGTATGCCGGCCTCTCGTAATACGTCGCTTTAGTCTAGGTTACCCTGATTTCATAGAACTGCGCATGCTCATATCGGTCGCGTTGGTCAACATGTCAACCCTCAGCCATTCGGAGAAACGATCGGATTCTGCAACTCTTAGAACACATTTTGAGTAAACCACTGATGTTATATTCTTGATTTTAATTGCACGTAGTTACTTTGTATTATCCCTTTTAGTTGCACAGCCCCAAACAATGATTTTTGTTTCGCTTCAAGATCATACAGGCATTACCAACGTTCTCACAACGTTTCCTTTAGACGTCTTTGATATATTTATGTCCGTTATGATCTCCCCACCTTCCTCCATGCATTCACTCCCGCTTGTATCCCACAACGCACCTCTACATCTGAACGCCCATCTTATCTAACCATTCCGCCAAGGTACATAAACCACCACTTTGCGTGTTCTCCTTCCTCTCCAAACTGATGTTCACCTCCTCTCTCTGCTCTCCAACCCACATCACGTTTGTCTTCTCCTCAACGAGTTCCTGAAAACGACGAAGTTACTTCCTATAATCAACAAGGGGCACATTGCTTTTCGGGATCGTGTTGCAGTGGTGTACATGTTGCAGTGGTGTACATGTTGCAGTCGTTTACATGCTCAATAAAGCAGAAATGCGGGTATTTAAAAAAGTATTTTGATGAACCACGTTAAAAATATGATTTGACCTTTATCTATCAATAATAATCTACCTATACTTTCAGCATGCAACGCAAACATGATATTCGACTCGAAACATTCAAATAACGGTAACATTATATTAACAAATTGTTGTTAATTAAAACACATTTGGGCGGTCAGTTTGCTAGAACAGGTCATTTATACTAAATAATATGATTTTACGATAACAACGTTCACACTTTGTACCTATAATGTAGCACTTTGAGCTATTATATAGGACATGTCATGCCCGACCGTTATCACCACACAAACGACGATCAACAAATAGAACAAATAGTTCGTTTGGCTTTTGTAGACAAAGCTATACAAACGAACACAATATACTATCGATGTCATAACCAGCTCGGGTTGGTCGGGCGAACACAATTGGCAACATCATTGAAAATCAAGCTACTAACGTGACATGGGCACCATTGTGAACAGTAACGTATCTAGGATCTCGCGGGGGGCAAGGGGGAACTCAGGGGGCACGGGGGAACTCAATCATCCATTAATTTACCATGCTACTATACTATTTGCGTTATTACATACAGATCATCGTGTTAAATCAACTAAATTACAGACAACGGGGTCGTCTTTGAAGGGAAAGCGTTGTGTCGCCTGTTGTGCCTACCCATGAAGGAATAAAATACGGCATTTAATAATTGTATTAGTTGTTCTTTGTGAATGGATTAGAACTGCGGGGACGCGATGAACCACATGACGTGTTTACACAGCGAACGAGAGCCGCCCACGCGAAGGTGAACGCTTGGGTGAAGTTCTGCGTGTTGGTTCACTCGATGTGAAATCTGGTTTGTCGTAAGTTCTGTATAAGACGGTGCAGTTCGTCTTATATATTCACAGGTGAGTTCTCAATACACTTCAAGAAGTTCATTAAGGTGGGCGTTATGACATCCGTTGTGGGACGTGTCATTGTGTCCGTTGCGAAAGGTGTTATGTGATGTCCGTTATGACAAGTGTCCACTATAGCGTGGGTTATGGTGTTCACTGTGGCAC
>BSQZ01000008.1:6230000-6257500 GCA_033239005.1 Lamellibrachia satsuma
ACCTGCTGATCAGATAACAAGCCTCAATTGTAAAATTGGAGCCAAAAGTTGTGCAATGCAATATAATCGGCGTACACAAACCAATAGTGTCCTCAGTACATGGCTTCAAATGTAGAACGAAGGCAACCCTTTATGTCCATTAGTTTATGGTCACGACGTGTCTCTTCTACTCGAGTTCTACCTCTCCCGTACATTTATCCCAGCCACAATGAAACCCGTTCCTAGGAGAATCCGGGAATATTCCCACAGAAGAATACACATATTGGAAAATCATTACAACTGTTAAGACACCCCAGACAATAATTAAACAGTCAACAAGTCCTAGAAACCCGTCACAACTCTTTACTTCAACAAAAACAGTTAAGACATGAGACGCCAAGATAACGCAAGACATAAACCAACACATTCTAGTTTCAACACCCATCACAATATACGACATAAAATGTCAAAACCCAAAATATTACACCACGCTACATGGTGCAAGGCACTTACTAGAATCTCCGACTTGTATTTATAATTTATTGCAGGAACACTCTTATATGTACGCACAGTAGATGACATTGTACAGGAATTTAGACAAAGTTAATCAACCTGGAAATCAAAACAAACGCTCCACGGTCTGCATACTGACTAAGGCGCCATCTAACGGATAACAAAATCATCGTCCTATGAAAAGGCAGAGTTTCATTTGAATAAACAACACAGTTTATAATTAATCATCATTCAACCAAGATGATTCACACACATAATGTTTTATTATTAAAACTAATGGAACAAAAGGTGAACCAATTGAAAAACTGGTAATTCCAAGACAATTACAAAACAGTCCAGGTTTCATCAGGTGACCATGGGATATATTTTGGTAATATTTTGTCAAACAAAAAAGACAATCTGATAAACTTACATAAGATGAAAAATTAAACCTAGTCTTTATGGTTCGACCACTTAAACAGAAAAACCTTATGTTCATATGAAATCTCTATGAAGTGGTCAGCAAGTCTGACCATTCCTGGCTGGATTACATGGACTCCATGATGGACACAAGGATGTAAGCTAATTGCAAGAAGGCAGAATATTAGTGCAACGTCTACAACAAAATTGGATATGACAAATGTTCGTTAGATACTAAGAGCATTATATTACGTGGACTGTCATAAGTGTTTACACACAGTAAACTGATGAGATTAGTCTGTGTGAACTAATGATATAATGCATATATATCTAACGTAATATTTGGCATATCTAATCAGATCTAATCCCTGCACAAAGACACATTGTCACAAAGATTCAATCTGAGAAAGCAAATCCTGGTTGAGATAATTAACAATTTTGAAACTGCCCCCTTGGGCAGCCACCTCCCTCAACACGTCAGGATCGTAGGAAAAGTTAACAATGGAGGCTGGTGCTAGATCCAGTTCGCTGATCGTTGCAGTATCCTGATCCAGCAACTGTTTTGTCTGCGACATCAGACTGAACGGTATCCAATCAACATCAAGAGATTCGTGGATGAACTCCTTGACGCTTGCGAAAGCCTCGGTCGCCCGGAATGTGCCCTGCAAGATGATTCCATCGGGGAAGCGCACTCTTATGATGGAAAAGCGATAGCGTCGCAATTCCCGCAGCCGATCCCGTTCCCGCATCTCCTTCGTCCGCAGCATTCCCAGTTTCTCGACAGCTTCTCTCCGGGCTTGCTGTTCCCGCTTCAATTCCTCCGGAGAGATGCTGTAAAACTCTGGAGGAATGTCGATCTGGTTGGCCTTCGTTGATGGGTGGAAGACCTTGACACAGCGGTCCAGCTGCGGACGGATGGGCTCGGCCAACAGCAGGATTTCTTTGCAGTTCTTCATCTGTTCGGTATCAGTGGCGCGATCAGCATCGAGTACAAAGTAAGTCTCTTCAGCTCCGGCTGGACCCGGGAGTGTCTTCATCATGAAGCCGACTGCCTGGAGAAACTCCTCGCTGCCCTTCAAGGACACAACCTTCTCCTGGAAGTTCTTGTTGTTGGCTCGGATGCGCTGGAACTTCTCCTCCTGCGGGTGCTCAATGATGTTGTCGAGGTACTTACATAAGACTTCCACACAGACCTTCACTTTGGTTGGGGCTTTGTTCAATGTCTGTATGATGAGGGCAGCTGCCATGACCGGCTCCTCGGCCAGCTGCCCCATCAGGTAGGCCTCAATGCTTGCCTCCATCTCCTGCTTTGGGAGGGCCTCAGGGCCTACCATGGGGCACACAAAGCGGATGTCGCCAGACATGCGAGGGCCATCCAGCAACACTTCAGTGGGACCCGCGTCTCCCACTGAGGATGTCTGTTCGGCTTTCGCCAGATCCATCTCACGACGTACCTGATCCCGCAGTGGATCCCTCCTTGCAGAACCTAAGTACAAGAGAAATGAAAGAATCATGTGTGTGTGTGTGTGTGTGTGTGTGTGTGTGTGTGTGTGTGTGTGTGGGTGCGTGCGTGATGTGTGGTGTGTGTGTATGTGTGGTATGTGTGCTTGTGGGGTGTGTGCGTGGTGTGTATGTGCGTGCGTGCATGTGCGAATGTGTGTTGTTACCTACAGTTGCATATTAGTTATACCTGAGTGTCATGGGTGTATTCATAATTGTGTCCAGCAATTCTTGTAATTGACCCAGGTAATTTATTTTTTTGATTTCCTGTTTCCCTATGAAAAACTTACTGTAAATGTTTAAATAAGCACATTTTCAAAAAATAACTTCACATTTGATTTTCATCAAAAGATTTTGTAACATTCAGTCAATTCAACCTACACTAAAAAAGAACAAGTAAATTACAATATCTGACAAGACACAGTGATATAAAATGTTTTTTATTTCTGACCTGGCTTTGATGGAGTACTGAGCCTAGCCATGGCAGCTTGAGCGGCCTGTAGCTGCTGAGCGGTAGGACCCTGTCTCGACTCTGGTCTCCTGGGCTGAGGAATGACCTTTGGTTGCTTGGGCTCGTTCAGTCGATGTCCTTCACCGGCACGCTTGAACTTTGCGGCTGTCTTGCGCTTTTCAAAGAATCTCTTGATAGCAGCTGCCATCTTAATGTGGTTGCAGTTTATCCTGTCCTGATAAAATCAGTTGTACCTAGAAAGGAAAGCATGCCTGAAGGCTGACAGCACAGCAGAAAGGAAAGCATGCCTGAAGGCTGACAGCACAGCAGAAAGGAAAGCATGCCTGAAGGCTGACAGCACACCAGAAAGGAAAGCATGCCTGAAGGCTGACAGCACAGCAGAAAGGAAAGCATGCCTGAAGGCTGACAGCACAGCAGAAAGGAAAGCATGCCTGAAGGCTGACAGCACAGCAGAAAGGAAAGCATGCCTGAAGGCTGACAGCACAGCAGAAAGGAAAGCATGCCTGAAGGCTGACAGCACAGCAGAAAGGAAAGCATGCCTGAAGGCTGACAGCACAGCAGAAACAATGTGTTAGTTTTGTTGAATCATAAGAAATCATCATTCATGTTCGTGATTTAACTTTGATGTTCCTTTGGAGGAAATTCCCAACAGTTATCGCCATTTTGAGCTGGAAGAACGTTCCATTAACAGGCTATTCCTTGAATTTCATAGTCCAATATTTATTCGATGTCGACATGTGAAACACCATTTTATACAGACTTCCTTTAATGCTGGCAAAAAAATTCACACATATAAACAAATAATTTCCCTGTTTCACCTTCATCAAGTTGGCTCCAATGGACACAATACATCTCAGATCATGGTGAAAAAAATCTCCTTCATCACGCTGACTCCAATGGACACAATACATATCAGATCACAGTAAAAAAAATAACTAAATCAGTAACTGTCGGAATTACAAAATGTTGTGACACCTGCATATGTTGTGTAAGTTTGGAATGGATGAGATGCAAAAAACATTGTCAGAAAAAATGCTTGAGACCGAATGGTTAGTTTTGAAAGTTCAGTTACAACTACAAGACCAATATTAATGTGGAGGATAGTGAACCAATAACTGGGTTATTGAGATATATGTGCTAAACATTATGAGCAGCACACTTGTTGATCATTCTAATCGCTTCCAAGGCGAGTTATCAATCATTCTGCTCATTTGTTTAAATTTTTTTATCTCACATACTTTTTTTTACTGAATGTACATCATTTGTCTACATGAATATACATTTGTCTACATGAATATACACACAAAACTAACTTAAATACATAGTAAAAATTAATAGTTAAAATGAATGCCATGAAAACTTGAAAACAACTCAAAGGACTTCAAAATACTGCAGCATCAATTTCAAATAAGTTGTCATAAGCACATTTGTTTCAAATGCTATCCCCATACATGACGATTATATATACTTATACATAAATGTTACATTTGAGGATTATACAGCCAACAGAATGAACTTGAACTCGAAAATGATGTAATTATGATGAAAACACTGAAATAAAAAATAAGTTCCTGTTTCTAGATATGAAATGTCCGCACAGTTACAACTTACTCATCTAAAAGATCACGTTAATATTTTTTATATTATTTTAATTAAGTGGTAATGACAGCCATATGATGTAACATATATTCAACATACTCACACACTGTAAGAAATCTGCTGGAGTCAGTGACGGTTACAGTCTAATCTCTGTGCTGCTTCTTTGTAGCCGTTCCACAATCATTGTCTTGTTTGAATGTGGACTGATACACTGTCCCTGAAAACAACATGTGTGTTCATGGCCAACAGAGCAAGCAACATGTCACAATACTGTAACGTTGTCTTCAAAAGAGCAAGCAACATGTCACAAAACTGTGTCTTAGTCCCAGAGTTTGCAAGCAACATGTCACAATACTGTAACTTTGTCTTCAAAAGAGCAAGCAACATGTCACAAAACTGTGTCTTAGTCCCAGAGTTTGCAAGCAACATGTCACAATACTGTAACTTTGTCTTCAAAAGAGCAAGCAACATGTCACAAAACTGTGTCTTAGTCCCAGAGTGTGCAAGCAACATGTCACAATAATGTAACTTTGTCTTCAAAAGAGCAAGCAACATGTCACAATATTGTGTCTTACTCCCTGAGTGTGCAAGCAACATGTCACAATACTGTAACTTTGTCTTCAAAAGAGCAAGCAGTACTGTGCTTTGTCCCAGAGTGCGCAAGCAACATGTCACAATATTGTGTTCTAGTCACTCAAGTCTGACAGCCTGCACCAGTATTGCTTGGTGCAAATTTGTAGTGTAGTTAAAGTACAAAGGGGATATTGAGCCCTGGACATGGGCAGATGCTAATCCACCCTCTCATCAAGCATTAGTTGTGGACTTGTGGTCACTGCCAGCCACAACATGGCTAACAGTGTTCATTGATTCATATATCATATATATTTAATGGTTATATTTCTTTATTGCTTTTCTCTTGTTATGTTGTGCTATGAAATGTATTCTTAAAAGCATTTTCAATTTAAATACATTTTAACCCATAATTGAATGCATACCCTGAACATTTGCACGCGAATTGTACCCTTGAATGGAATGTAACCCCTAGAGGTTTTTTACAGTTTTCCTCATAAAAAGTGTGATCAACTACCATTGCATACTCAACTCTTCCCGAATTATATGAATTAATTCACAATATTTATTTTAATTTATTTAAATGCAATACATGTCAGTGTTTACCAATATTGGCATGAATTATGGCATACACGTGTCAAGTGGCAAAAAATCCCTAATATCCTTCCGCCTATTAAAATAATCTAAAAATCCACCATTTCACTCTCCATAGGCACAACTTCTACCAGCAAACCTGGCAATGTCCCTACTCAAATGCACTTACATCAGATCTTATCAATTAAAAAAATTCCTATATCCAAACTTACTATGCCCTACATTCATCTGTAACACACCAGGAAGTCTAACTGGCATGACCCCTAAAGTAAAGGCTAAGTATAGACTGGATAAGTATAGATATCAGGAAGTACACTGCATTTTTAAATCAGAAGAATATTTAACAAGATTTGTCATCCAAGCCAAAGGCCCAGGTAGCAAGTGGACAAGGAAGCCATTGGCTTATCGAGAGTCCAACAATGTTCATCTACGTGTAACCGCTCTCCTGAGATATGTGTATTTTGTAAATATTGTTTATCACCGTCAGTGTTAACCTTTCTAAACACTTTTGTGTCATCCGCAAATTTCAGTACGTTACTTGTTATATTGTCGTCCAAGCCATTGATATATATATTAGAAATAATAAACGTCCTAATACTGATCCTTGTGGTATCCCACTCAAAACCAATTTCCAGTTTGAAACTTCTCCATGTACTACAACACGTTGTCTTCTGTCAGTCAGCCATTGTTCTATCCAGTCAATTATGCTATCCCCGATACCATGGGCTTTTAATTTAAGTAGTTATCTTTTATGTGGAACTTTGTTAAAAGCTTTCTGAAAATCTAAGCAGATAATATCTACTGGCGATCCCTAGTCTATCCACTTAGTGATTTCTTCCAAAAAACATGTAATATTTGTTAAGCATGGCCTCGCTTTTAGGAATCCATGTTGAGATGATTTTAATAATTTAATGTTTAACAAGGAAATCCACCACATGGTCTTTAATTAACCTTCTAATAATTTACAAATCACTGACGTTAAACTCACTGGTCTGTAATTCTCGAACCCTTTTTAAATAATGGTATGACGTTTGCTTTTTTCCATTCAAACGGATCAACTCTCTCTTTTAATGACAAGTTGAACATTCTTGCAAGTGGTATAGTGATTTGTTCTACTGTTTCCATTAGTATCTTTGGAGGAATTCCATCCACTCCCATTTCTGCAGTTACAATTAACGGTCCTAAATAGTAAGATTTAGCCTCCTGAAATTTAGCATCTAGAACTGGTAATGAAACTAACAATACGAGCAGCCTTGACAATACCAATGAGAAAACCAACCTTTCATAAACATCTTTGTCAGTTTATCACCGTAAACATTCCACGCTATCTTAATAAGGAATAAATTTGTGCACAAACATAACAGCAACGCGAAGAAAGCTTTGTTTTCCAATTCCAACCCCGCCCACCAAGCTTTCAGTTCAAAAACATAAACCGACAGTTGATTTTGCCAATTATCTGACGACGGTTTAATAAGTGGTCTTTCCTCTGGCATCGACGGTCGTTCATTCATACCATATGCATTTGGAGGGTGCACATACGAACTGAAAATACTTGTTACATTGAATGACGAATAATACTGAAAACCAAATTGCGGAAGTTTCCGGAAGTTATGCTCCGTTAATAGTACCGCAGAAAATGGTATAAGCCAATTCGCTAGATGTCGCTAGTGTCAAAGCGAGGAACGCGTGAAAAGGTAGACAGCGTTTTTATTCATTTAGCGTATCCAGCAACTTTGTAATGCATGTGCGTACTAGTACACAAACGCACAGGGATAAATAACCGTGTTTCCAAAAGGAGCTGAATAACATGTGTATCATAAATTGAAACTGGTTAGTAAATGAATCTCGACTCCAGTGTCTCCACGGGCCGGCACGAGCATTTTTTGAGACGTGGGCTTCGACCTTCGTGTTTATACTAGTCGGCGTCAAATTCAACCTACTTTATAGAATATGTGGTTTAAAAAAAATCTTAAGAAACATTTTGTGAAAGAGATCGGTATGCCAATTCACTAAGATAGTTTACTCACGCGGAAACCCGTTCAGCGAGATGGGGTAAGCGCTGAAGCGGCGCATCCGCCATTTTAGCAAGCAACGTCACGAAAGCGAGTATACGGACGCACCAGTACATACGCTCGCAGCTGATGCAGCGCACTCGTAGGGCCTACTCGAATGCAAACTATTTTTCATTTCACTACCTGTTCCTGCATTAACATGGAATTCCCTTTAACGCTGCGCTTAAAAAAATATATTCGTAGGTAACACCTCATAAAATATGCTCGCTGAATACACGGAGCTCTTTGTAAGCATACAGATTATGTATCGCTTCCTTCAGAAGGTGGCCAATGTTGTCTCTCGTTATGTTGTCATTATCGAATTCCTTGCAGAACACATTGTCACAATGCGTGCAGAAGTCGAGAAACTTCTCAGAGGGAATCAGCAATGCACCAAAGTCCGACTTTGAACTGTTAAATGCCTTGAATTGCACAAACATCCGAACAGTCATCTAGAACAGGATCCTCGGTTAGCATGACTTCTCTGCACATATCACACTTGGAGAGAAGTTCATGTCCTCTCAGACGGGATAGGTATCCTGCAATATATGCGAGCGTGTTTTGCTGAGGAAGGTTGATAGCAACATTTGAGACATGTATACTTCTAGGTTGAGCAGTTTCACATCGTTGAACTGCATTTGATCGCTTCCTGTTACTTAGAGACTGGATGGTGAGCACAAACTTGTCCGAGTCTGGTGAGCAGTTGACACAGCATCCCATTTCAACCAGGTTTTGGCTTCTTTGTGTGTGAATTGGTTTATTTCAAAATAGTCTGAGCACAAATGACAGTTGTTTATCAACGGGTGCTGCTCAGTAGATTTTGTCTCCTTGTGTTCTGCACCCATTGTTGACTCCTGCCAAGAAGATTTAAAGAATAATTATTATTTATAATGAACATAAAATAACATAATTCAACTACATGTAACTTACTGTAGACATTTAACGTATTCAACTTATTTTGGGGAAATATTATTTATGCCTTTCTTATTGTCGATTTACTAACCGAGTTTAATGAGATGCCTAACAGAAATTACACATAGATCTACAGTATAATAATTATATCATGCTGCCATATTTTACAAATTTATACAACTATAAATTAACACCTAATTGTGAATATGGCAAGTTCAGATGGTGATGCAATGCAATATTATCACTCTTATCAGCATGATAAAATTAAAATGTAGCTGGCTAGCAGCACTGGATTGCTGCCCCTATGAACTGAGCTAAACAGTATACACAGACTCAGGACAGTTAACTTAAGGCAATAATTAAGAATGTCTCACCTTTTGTCAATTATTATTTACTTTACTGACCAGCAAACAAACTTTAAAACAAATACACATCAGGCCTTTTACTACACTTAAACTATAACACGTGTCACACATTCATTTATATGGAGTAGACCTTTATACAAAGTCACTGGATGACAAAATACCTTAATTATTATCATTATTTAACAACATACAATACCTTTGGCACTGCATAATTACATAGGAATATTGCAACATATTATTGATGATATCTAGCTAGCTGAAAGTTAAATTGTCAATATAGGCCTGGAACTGGAAGACAAAATATATACAGCTTACCGTCTGCCGTGGCAGGATCTAGCGAGCGATGACATGGGATCATAATTTTTACTCTATATATTCCGGTAGATCTCCTGCCTTTCTTTTTCCTTGGAAGCCTGAAGAATGACAAGTCGGGTTGCTTAGACTGCCAATTGCTGCAATTAATTGCCGAACAATGAGATGCTGATCTAGATTGATGATTAAAAGCCATATTCAGGCCTATGCACACAGCAGGCGCTCCTGCGAGATCTGCTGCTTGCTAAAATGGCGGACGACTGAGCCCATTGGATACTTCAGTTTTTGAGTCAGTAAGCCATCTTGTAATATAAGGTCTTTGCTGACAATAAACTAAATAAATGCATAAATGTCACTCGGCGTTTGTTGATTATGTCAAAACATTTTTGGATGATTATTGCGACTAGTTGCGCACATATTAGCTGTTGAGGGTAACTTTTAATTAGTATTTTTGTGCAAATTAAAGAGGTTGAATTACCACAGAGGCAATTCATTTGTTAAAAAGAAAACATTATTTTTTTAATGACAAACAACAAACAACAAACAAAAGGTGTGTAAAGTGCTGTGAGCGGTCCCAATGACTATATACCGCTTTTGGTACGTGCTTGCGGGCGTGCGTATGAGCGTGCGTGTGTTATATGCAGTGCCCACAATTGTCATAGATGATTTACTATAATATCATGACTTATTTTTATTACTTATTAAAAAAATACTGTTATTAAAACAGCTAAGAGAGAAACCAAGGTTAAAATGTATCCAGGGGTTGGTAATGTGATTTCCAAGTTTTTCTTTGAGAATTTTTTAAAAGGTGAAACACATTTTGTGTACTCATGCATGAAAGAACATTTATATTAATGTCATTTTTCTAATGTCATTTTCCTTGAGAAATATTTGTTTTATATGGAAAAGAAGAAAACAATTTCATTTGCTTGGGGTCGTAGTTTTTTCTCTTTCTGAAATTTAATCTTTTTTCCTCTGAGGTTGATTCTAAAAAAATGCACACAACATAAACAAACAATATTTTGTAGTGCATATATTGGTAATCTATTTTCATATTACAACATTGTTGAATATCATAAAAGTGTTCCGTATTATATTATATATCAAAATATATTTTGCTCAGACAAGAGTCTCTGTCGTTATTGTCGTAAACATACGCCGTGATGTCTCTAGCGCGAGATTAAGCGAGATTTCAGGGGGTTAAATTTAGGAATGAGTTGAATTTGACTATACTAGTATTGAGAAAGCCGGAACCTGAAGGTCTTGCTAACAATATCATATACTTGCTAACAGTATAGTATACTAAACTGTACTATAGTATACTATGCTGTTAGCAAGGCATTCACGTGATCGTGCTCTGAACAGACGTCCTCATCCTAGCCACGGTTATCCAGGCTCCGAGATGTGGTGCCTCCGTTTGTCTCACACACTGGGTCAGAGCCTGGACTCATAGTGTAAGTTCCCATGTGACGGAATTTATGCACCCAGGTTCTGACTGCATACATAATTATATTAATTAGGCACTTTTTGGGGGGGATTTGGCTAACTTATCAAATACGAATGAATTGTTATCAGTTAATAACCCAGTCCTACCCGTAACCATAACTTACGTCTTAGCCTAAGTTAGGCTTGGCCGTAAAAGAATCGCCAGTATTGAGCGAGCCATAATCATGACTCTTGGTGACCTGCTGTCGTGAACGCAGCAGCCACGATTCCTTTCTGAGAATCTACTGCATAATAATACTGGATTCTGAAAACCTTCAGCACAACTGACAGGACTAATCATCCTCGGCAATTTTAACAACCGGAAACAAAGACTCCGACGATTTCTCTGATCTTCTACATATCACGAACTTCCAACAGCACATTCGTCTTCCCACGCACGCCATCGGGAATATCGTGGACCTCGTAATGACGTCATCCTCTGGAAGCGTTGTGACGGTGGACTCCCTGCTCACCAATCACCACGCTGTGACGTCAGTGACGGTGGGCTCCCTGCTCACCGATCACCACGCTGTGCACTGCACACTCTAAGCACCAAAGCCGAATGGAAAGAAAAAGCAGGTTTCTTACCTGAAATACTCTGCAACGAAATTCATGTATGACACCACCTTGAAAGAACTGTTAGACAACCACGCTCCATTGATATTACGATCAATTACTGTGCGCTCTAACACACCTTGGCACACAAAATAACTATCTCTTACTAAGCGAAAGCTTAGGCAAGTCGAGCGGAAGTGGAGGCTCACAACACTACGGGTCCAGCGCGAAGTCTACACGGGATTGCGCGAGTCATACAAGCAACACGTATAATCTGTCAAAGGCAACTGATACACAACGAAAAATTAGTGTACACGATGCAACAAAGCACTTTTCATGATTATTGATGATTTGATGGGAGAGAAAAGTTGCTCCAAAACTGTCCAGTCCCGCGGCTGGTACTGCTCAACTCTAAGAAGATTTTCTTGAGTTTTTCACACACAAAGTGTTAGATATTAGCAGTCAATTAGTATACCACTTGCAAGAATGTTCAACTTTTCATTAAAAGAGGGAGTGGTTCCTGTTGAATAGAAAGAAGCAAACATCATACCATTATTTAAAAAGGGTTCGAGAAATCAGTCAGAGAATTACAGACCAGTGAGTTTAACAACAGTGATTTGTAAATTATTAGAAACGTTAATCAAAGACCATAACATATATGGTGGATTTCCTTGTTAGGCGTACATTATTAATTCCAACTCAACATGGATTCCTAAAAGCGAGGTCATGCTTAAGAAATATGTTATGTTTTTTTAAAGAAATCACTAAGTGGCTAGACGAGGGATCACCAGTACACATTAATAATTAATGTCTACTGGTGATCCCTCGTCTAGCCACAGTGATTTCTTAAAAAAACACAACATATTTATTATTTGTCAAAAGCTTTCTGAAAATCCAAGTAATTATTACTTGGATTTTCAGAAAGCTTTTGACAAAGTTCCACATCAAAGATTACTACATAAATTAAAAGCCCACGGCATCGGGGATGGCATAATTGGCTGGTTAGAACAACGGCTGACTGACAGAAGACAGCCTGTTGTAGTAGATGGGGATGTTTCAAACTGGAAATCAGTTTTGAGCGGGGTACCACAAGGATCAGTGTTAGGACCTTTATAATTATTAATATATATATCAGTGACATAGACGATAATATAACACGCAACGTACTGAATTTGTGAAAATTTGCGGATGACTCATGACAGATTAGTGAAATGGTCTGAGAAATGGCAGATGTTGTTAAATTTTGGGAAATGTAAATGCCTAAATACAGGACATGGGAACTTGGATGTAAACAATAGAATGGGAGATACTGTTCTGTAAAAGAAAAGGACTTAGGAGTTACAATAAGCGCTGACATGAACGTTTCAGAGCAGTGTGGTATTGCAACTTCAAAGGGTAATCAAATTCTTGGGTTGATTAGGAGAAATATAACATACAAGGAGAAAAAGCTAATTATACCTCTGTATAAAGCAATAGTTAGGCCTAATTTAAGGTACTGTATACAAGCTTGGAGTTAATTTGGTAAGAAGGATATAGATACGCTTGAAAGAATACAGAGGAGAGCAACTAAAATGATTTCAGAACTGAGAGACCTTAGTTATGAAGAACGACTGAAAGAATGTGGTTTAACAACCCTAGATACAATGCGGTTAAGAGGAGATCAAATTGAAGTTTTTAAGATATTGAATAGGTATGAAAATATTGATAGATATATATTTTTATCACTCAAGAAAGATAGTAGAACTAGAGGACATGAGGTAACATTAGTAAAGGATCAGTGTAGATTGGATATCAGGAAGTACTCTTTCTCACAGAGGACAATAAGTGAATGGAACAAATTATCTACATATTGCTGCTAGCAGCGTGAATATGTTTAAAAACAAAGTTGACACATATCTCAGGAGGGCGGATTACACATATATTAAAAATGTTGGACTCTCGATAAGCCAATGGCTTCCTTGTCCATCTGACATCTAGGCCTTTGCCCTGGATGGCAATATTGTTAAATCTTGTTAAAATTTGCGAGTTGACGCCTGCAAGCTGTTTGCAATACATATCATTACAAGTCGAAGGA
Organism: Lamellibrachia satsuma; assembly: GCA_033239005.1. Lineage (NCBI taxonomy): Eukaryota > Metazoa > Annelida > Polychaeta > Sabellida > Siboglinidae > Lamellibrachia > Lamellibrachia satsuma. Next base: position 6,243,381 of record BSQZ01000008.1, read on the forward strand.
TGCGAGTTTGGCCGTTATTTATTTTGCCGTTGGTGATTTACTTTCACGCTTTCAGTCAGTGTTCCGTATGGCAGACAATGTTGCTGCAGGAATCGTTTGAGAATCATATGCCCTCTGTCGAAGCCGCAGGAGCAGCAGGTCGTGTTTTGAAAATGACGAGTGATGCCGCCGACTGCGTATCGAGTTACAGCTAATTATACTCGAACATAACACTATATAACTATGGCTGTTACAACTGGGTTTGCTTCTTTTGAATATAAACTTTTTGACTGAAGTACAAAGTTACGGTAAACTTAGCTATCTGCGCCCTAGCTCGTCCAGGAATGTATGTTAGGCGCTGTCGTGACACCTAGCGGACAGTCCATGAACCAGTCGGTTTATATGAAATCGGTACGTCAAAAGCGTAGAAAAGCTGCGATATACCGATATTATACCGATAACACGGCGCAACCCTAGTAACATATAGGAGTCCGCAATTCATAAAAAGTCCCGACGTCGTCGCTAGTAGCGACGTCATGCGGACTTTTTTGTGAGGCTCGTTCATATCAAAACAAGATGGCAACTATATGAAGCGACAACACAACATCACATGAGACGAAGATTGTGTTTAAATATAGCGCCGGGGTGGATGGCAAGGACAAGCGATTAAAACAATGACATGAGCTGTGACTAATGAGACGATCTGAAACTATGTTGACCCACAGCGCCAGTAAAATATGGAAACTTCCTGAACTGGCCCGACAGCCCCCAAAAAAGACTCCGGGTCAGCGGGCCAGTGTTAATGTCGAGGCTTGATCATTATATGTTGTGTTGTAGGCTTGTTGAGTCAACGATCACGGCATCGCTATTGGTTGGGAGTGGAGAGAAGCGCCCTGGTCGTCTCCTGCCGCAGAAACAGCCTGCATTGTTTCATAGGTGTTTGTCATTCGCCTGCCCCACGCCCCACGCAGGTAGGTGGTCGTTGTGGCGAACAGTGCACTCCTCTGTCTGCGGGAGAACGCTTGTCATGCGGAAGCGGGTCGCCGTTGTTGGCGGCTTTGTCTTGCTGGGCGCACTGGTCTTATTTCTCCAGCAGTCGGTGTGGCCTTCGTCGGCCACCGCGTCTCCGTTCGATGTCGACGCCGCGCCAGAGATGGTTCATATCGCACTCACGGACGATCCCGCAAAAGTTTCCGTCGTGTGGGGAAGCGCCTTTTACATCGACTGGGAGGTACTGTACGGCCACGTGGGCAAGACGCCGGACAAAAGGGCCGTGCCGGTCACTGCGACGTTGACCGTTAACAACGACTACGGGACGAAGTTCTGGTACCGGGCACTGTTGACGCACCTAGTGCCTGGCAGCGAGTATAGCTACACGATCGTGTCGCGTAAGAAAGGTAACAACCGCAGGACCTTCAGCTTCCACACGCTGCAAGTGGACAGTTCACGGCGCACTCGCCTGATGATCTACGGAGATCTCAGCCTGGCGTCTCGCATCATCCGGGGTGTCACGAGAGAGGGCGTCAACGGCTACGACGCCGTGTTCCACGTCGGCGACATCGGGTACGCCTTGGACGGCGACAGTGGTGGCCTTGTCGGGGACACGTTCCTCTGGCGCATGGAGCCGCTGGCAGCGCGAGTCCCCTACATGGTCGTCCCGGGAGACTACGAGACGAGCGCACGGTTCGCGCACTTCCGGCTCCGGTTCTCCGTTCCCGGCGTGCCGTGGCCGATGCCGGTCGATCGGACGTGGTATAGCGTGAACATCGGGATGTTACACGTGGTCGCCGTCAACACAGAGGTGTACTCCTATGTACGCCCGGAAATCGTCGACGCGCAGTTGGCATGGCTTGAGCGAGACTTGCAGCGGGCCAACAACAACCGCAGTCACGTGCCGTGGCTCATCGTGCTCGGACACCGTCCGTTTTACACGTTCAGTCGCCAGGCGTCGCTCGCTCGCGGCCTCGCCGTCATGGAGACGTTGTTTCAGCGTTACCGCGTTGACCTCGTCGTGCAATCGCACGCGCATATGTACGAGCGTACGTGGCCCGTGTACCGCGGAAGAAGCGACGACACGTACTCTGAACGGAAGGCGCCGGTGTACGTGACTGTCGGCTCACCCGGCTACAAGTATGGCAGCGAGAAGCTGGATGGTCGACCACCCGACTGGTCGGCGGCTGTCTACGCCGACGCTAACGCCGAGAGCTTCGGCCGGTTGACGGTGCCTGGGCGGCACAGACTCGTGTGGCAACAGGTGTCGCCGTTCGTCGGTGACTACCCACTCGACGAGTTCATGCTGGAGTAGACGGACGGCGTCCTATTGTGGATAGGTATGTTCTCGTTCGAGAAGACCGTTCTCACTAGGTGTCGAGGCTGTTTCGTCAGAATAGTTTTAAAAAGACATTCATAGTTACAATTCAACACCAAATTAATACTTTGAAAATAAACCCGAGCTGTAAGATTTATGGGTGCTATAATTTGGAATTATTTTAACACAAGATTACAATTTGCTAGCTATTCAATAATGAACTACATATATAGTAGCACAATTTATGTTATAACATGTCTCACAGTCACGTTAACATATATAACATGTCTCACAGGCAGGTTTTATGGAGTCAAGTTTCCATTTTCACTTCAATAAATTCTGCATGCAGAATTAAACAATTTAATAGTTTGTATGATGGTTTCACAAGAACTACATACAATAGCTAGCATGTCGTAATGGATACTAGATAGGTTTGCATTTTCGGAAAAAATTAATTTGAAATGAGACGAGCAAAAAAATCGAATTGATGAGACACGTTTAACTATAAGTCTGAACGAGCACACGAAATAGCCGACTTCAGCTTGATGGTTGCTTTCGCAAGCCGCTGTAAGTCAAAATACCGCCATTGCGCCCGAGCGACCTAGTATTACGACAAATTAGCATCTGCTCCGAAACTAGCCTCGGTTGTCCAGGCTCCGTGCTGTGACACTACAGTTTGTCGCAGAAAGCGAGCGAGAGTCGGACCAGCGAGACTACTCCACCTGGCGGACGCCACAGTCATTAAGCAAGCGATGATTAAGTCATTAAGCAAGCGCTGAAGTTCCTTATATCAAAGTTATGTCCTCCGGAATGCTAATAAGTCGCGTATCCGTTAAAAAATAATTTAATAGTTTGTCAGATGATTTAAAATCATGAAAAAAAATGCACGAACTAGGTAGCATATTGTAGTGGATAAAATCTTACAAGATAGGTTAAATTTTTCGCGAAATAAATTGAGGAAGGATCTTGCACAATACACCGTTCATTACTGTGGCGTCACCGTTTGTCGCACACATCATCGTCTGGATGCAATGTGTACTTTTCGTTGTGGCGGAAATTATGTATGCACCCAGACTCTAATTACGATTTCATGCGGGCATTTGGCTAATTCATAAAAAAGGTAACTTTTTATCAGTTTATACGATGCAATTCGAAGTAACTTTAAACTTTGATTATATTGACACAACTGTCAGACTGAAAGGTGAAAATAATCAATCAGGCAAAAAAGTTGAATCTTGATAATGACGCTGGTTGGCTGCTTGGCGCTTCACGGGTAACAATGAGGCCACACCTCTGAGGCCAGACTCTCTTTTCGGCGGGTTCACGAAGGCGAGCGAGAGTCGGATAAGCGAGACTAGCCCGCTTTCAACATTACTGCGGTGATAGCCGGTAGGGTATTTCCTTCCGCTTTGTTCAATGACACGTCAAGTTAGCGGAGTGTAGAATGCAGCCTGACCGTTAACGAATGCAACAAATGGCAGATGTTGGGTATACATTTCGAACTTAAATTAAAAGCCCATGGTATCGGGGATAGCATAACTGACTGGATAGAACAATGGCTGACTGTCAGGAGACAACGAGTTGTAGTAGATGGAGAAGTTTCAAATTGGAAATCGGTTTTGAGTGGGGTACCTCAAGGATCAGTATTAGGACCTATATTATTCTTAATTTATATCAATGACTTGGATGACAGTATAACAAGTAACGTACTGAAATTTGCGGATGACACAAAACTGTTTAGATAGGTTAATACTGATGGTGATAAACAACATTTACAAAACGATCTAGACAGATTAGTGAAATGGTCTGAGAAATGGCAGATGTTGTTCAATTTTGGGAAATGTAAATGCCTACATACAGGACAGGGGAACTTGAATGTAAACTATAAAATGGGAGATACTGTTCTGGGTACTACTGTAACAGAAAAGGACTTAGGAGTTACAGTAAGCGCTGATATGAAAGTTTCAGAGCAGTGTGGTATTGCAGCTTCAAAGGGTAATCAAATTCTTGGATTGATTAGAAGAAACATAACATACAAGGGAAAAAAGTTAATTATACCTCTTTATAAAGCAATAGTTAGACCTCATTTAGAATACTGTGTAGAAGCTTGGAGACCATATCGTAAGAAGGATATAGATACGCTTGAACGCATACAAAGGAGAGCAACTAAAATGATTCCAGAACTGAGAGACCTAAGTTATGAAGAATGCCTGAAAGAATGTGGTTTAACAACTCTAGAGACAAGGAGGTTAAGAGGATATCAGATTGAAGTTTTTAAGATATTGAATGGGTATGAAAATATTGATAGAAATATGTTTTTCTCACTCAAGAAGGATAGCAGAACTAGAGGACATGAGGTAAAATTAGTAAAGGATCAATGTAGATTGGACATCAAGAAGCACTCGTTCTGACAGAGGACAATAAATGAATGGAACAAATTGTCTAGCAGCGTGAATATGTTTAAAAACAAGGTTGACACATATCTCAGGAGGGCAGATTATAAGTAGATGAATATTGTTGGACTCTCGATAAGCCAATGGCTTCCTTGTCCACTTGCCATCTGGGCCTTTGGCTTGGATGGCAAATCTTGTTAAATCTTGTCTTGTTAAACTGTGTCGTTGTCCAAGCGAGTATGGTGCTGTGGTTTATTTATCGTTGTTTATGACAATAATTTATATTTTAGCTGACTGATGTGACAGCATTGGGTTTATCCTGTCGCTCAAAGTAATTTTTGTGTGACCAAAGTTCTGTATTATGTATATAAATTATACAGTATCAAAACAAATATTGCAGTGTTTCTTGTTTGTAGTTGACAGCAACTCAGAGAGTGACATACATTAAACATTGTTCTCTTCAGAGAGTGACATACATGAAACACTGTTCTCTTCAGAGAGTGACATACATTAAACATTGTTCTCTTCAGAGAGTGACATACATTAAACATTGTTCTTTTCAGAGAGTGACATGCATGAAACACTGTTCTCTTTAGAGAGTGAGATGCATGAAACATTGTTCTCTTCAGAGAGTGACATACATGAAACACTGTTCTCTTCAGAGGGTGACATACATGAAACATTGTTCTTTTCAGAGGGTGACATACATGAAACATTGTTCTCTTCAGAGAGTGACATGCATGAAACACTGTTCTCTTCAGAGAGTGACATGCATGAAACACTGTTCTCTTCAGAGAGTGATATACATGAAACATTGTTCTCTTCAGAGGATGACATACATGAAACATTGTTCTCTTCAGAGAGTGACATGCATGAAACACTGTTCTCTTCAGAGAGTGACATGCACGAAACATTGTTCTCTTTAGAGGGTAACATACATGAAACATTGTTCTCTTCAGAGGGTGACATACATGAAACATTGTTCTCTTCAGAGAGTGACATGCATGAAACATTGTTCTCTCCAAAGAGTGACAAGCAGGAAACATTGTTCTCTTCAGAGAGTGATATACATGAAATATTGTTCTCTTCAGAGGATGACATACATGAAACGTTATTCTCTTCAGAGAGTGACATGCATGAAACATTGTTCTCTTCAGAGAGTGATATACATGAAATATTGTTCTCTTCAGAGGATGACATACATGAAACATTGTTCTCTTCAGAGAGTGACATGCATGAAACATTGTTCTCTTCAGAGAGTGACATACATGAAACATTGTTCTCTTCAGAGGGTGACACACATGGAACATTGTTCTCTTAAGGGAGTAAAACATGACACAGTGTTATTTCCAGAGAGTGACATACATAAAGAATTGTTCTATTCAGAGAGTGCCATACATGAAACATTGTTCTCTTCAGAGAGGGACATACATGAAACATTGTTCTCTTCAGAGGATGACATACATGAAACACTGTTCTCTTCAGAGAGTGACATGCATGAAACACTGTTCTCTTCAGAGAGTGACATACATGAAACATTGTTCTCTTCAGAGAATGACATACATGAAACATTGTTATCTTTAGAGCGTGACATACATGAAACATTGTTCTCTTCAGAGAGTGACATGCATGAAACATTGTTCTCTCCAAAGAGTGACAAGCAGGAAACATTGTTCTGTTCAGAGAGTGATATACATGAAATATTGTTCTCTTCAGAGGATGACACATGTGAAACATTGTTCTCTTCAGAGAGTGACATGCATGAAACATTGTTCTCTTCAGAGAGTGATATACATGAAATATTGTTCTCTTCAGAGGATGACATACATGAAATATTGTTCTCTTCAGAGAGTGACATACATGAAACATTGTTCTCTTCAGAGGGTGACATACATGGAACATTGTTCTCTTAAGGGAGTAAAACATGACACAGTGTTATTTCCAGAGAGTGATATACATGAAACATTGTTCTCTTCAGAGGGTGACATGCATGAAACATTGTTCTTTTTAGAGGGTGACATGCATGAAACATTTTCTCTTCAGAGGGTAACATACATGGAACATTGTTCTCTTCAGGGAGTAAAACATGACACAGTGTTATTTCCAGAGAGTGACATACATAAAGAATTGTTTTATTCAGAGAGTGACATACATGGAACATTGTTCTCTTCAGGGAGTAAAACATGACAGTGTTATTTCCAGAGAGTGATATACATAAAGAATTGTTTTATTCAGAGAGTGACATACCCGTGAAGTTGTTCGTGTAAATGAAATATCGTTATAGGTGTATTTTTATGTGACTACTGACTTATATGATTGTAAGGATATTATTTTTTTAAATGATAAGCTTTATGAACTCGTATAACGCCTAGAGAAATATCGCAGTAAACGTTAACAACCCTTCAAGTATTCAAGTATAGGCGTATGCTGCTGAAAAGTAATACGTTGCTATGCAGTGTGTAACGTCATCTCCCAATGTGTAGTGAGCTATACAGTTTCTATATACACTAAACTCGTGTAGTGCAGTGCTAAAAAAGGAAAATTTAGGTGGCTGCTGTTCTGCCACAACATTACCCAACCATAAAAAGTACTTAATATTTATTGTATTCGGTGCGGCTTGTCAAAACAACATGGTCTCATTTTTTGTACGTTTCGAGCCACCATACGTGTTGGCAAGTCACACACAGGCAAGTCAATTCAAGTCTCAAGTCTGGTGTCCAAGTCAAGTCTCGAGACATCTCTCTGAATTCTAAGTCAAGTCTCTATTCATGACAATGGGCGACTCGAGTCAAAGTTTGGTTTATACTCGCGGTGGCATATAGTGCGGGGATCTGGCGTGGCTGTGATGGCAGGCAAACTGAAGCGAACTAGTCCATGGTGCATCACGGAACAAACATAGTGGCATGTCTAAGGCAATGCCTATTGTATACACGTGTGGCCAGTCCGTCAAGACGTGACTGCAGTGGTCGATGTCAGTGACAAGAAGTCCCGATCTCCGCGAGGGAGGCGAGCGGACTGCAGGACCCGTCTTGCACACCTGGCTCCATCTATCGCCGCACCTACCTCACAGGAGCGTACACGTGTCGGCCTCGGGACTTTGCACTCGTAAACAACCCAAGCTATGCAGTAAACAAAGGCACCGCAAGCCCTAGTTGGGTTAGGGTTAAGATCCAGGGGAAATCTTTTTTGTGAGAAATGAGTTGGATTTCGTCGTACTAAGACCTCGCGCGAGAAGGCGCCTCCCGTCGTCACCCGAGGGGACGGTGATCTCGGTGAAGGTAAGTCTGTTGGCGTAACGTTTTGGTAAACGACAACAGTATTTTGACATGACCGTTAAATAGTTACCATCCATATATATATATATATATATATATATATATATATATATATATATATATATATATATATATATATATATATATATATATATATATATATATATATATATATATATATATATATATATATATATAGAGAGAGAGAGAGAGAGAGAGGGAGAGGGAGGGAGGGAGGGAGGGAGCGATATAGTGAGAGACAGACAGACACAGAGAGGGAGAGAGAGAATGCTATTATGTATCCACCACATATATAAATAGAACACGTAACTCATTAGTAGAACAAGACCGCTGGGCCTCTGTCAGTGGACACATGGTACAGTGGGCCAGCTACAGCAATGTAGTCCAACTGAGGTACAGTGTTTATACGTCGCAGAACCAAGTCTTCGTCATATATGTACAATTTCATTAATGTATAATGGGTTAAGACATATATCTGAATAACGTGGCAGTTAAATCACTTTAGGCGCAATACAATTGCTTTCTGGTGGATGAGCACTTCCATTAAGATCGCTCTGCAGGTTGTACTTCCGTAAAGAACATCAACTTTGTCGTTTCAGGAATATCAGTTTGCAGGTGACACCGTGCCAACCATCCTCAAGACAATAACATCACTAATGCACCACTTAGAGTACATGATATTATGATGTCACTTGGATGGTATATGGGTTTTAATCGTCATCATCATGTAGGTGGCGTGGGAGCTGGATCTGTGTTTTACTTAGATCTAAAGTCGTCACCAGGCTGCACGATTCACTCGAGAATACTTTGTGAGTTATTTACCACACGGAACAACCGCCATGTTACATTCTTATTCCGGGACACACATTCGTGACGTGGTTGAACTCATCATCGCCATGAAATAACGCGTCCACATATAACATATTGGGGTCTAAACATATAACATATTGGGGTCTAAACAGGTTGCATCACTATTGAAGATGATATCTGCTTTCAATGAAATATAAATATCTTAAGAATAAAGGGAATATGTACCATTTACTGCGGTGTGTGTAAGACGTCAGTTCATGGTCACACCAAAACTGTCGTCGTCATTTAAGACTAACAAGCTAAGGCCTATATCTGCATTTTTGAACGTAACGACTAAGTAGGAATCGTAATATTCCCCTGTTGTTGTTTTAAAACGAAACAAAAGTCTTGGTTTTGATGTTATGCACCTAAAAGATATAAGAAAAACTAACAATGTGCAACTAAAATCAAGATTATCACGCCAGTGGTTTACTCAGGATGTGTTCTAAACGTGGGACATTCCGATCATTTCTCCGGTTGACTGATGGTTGACATGTTAACCAGCGCGACCGATAAGCACATGCGTGGTTCTATGAAAATCGGGTAACCTAGATTAAACGTGACGTATTAAGTGAGGCCAGCATACACAGAACCAACGCAAAATCTTATCCGAAAGTTACATAAGTTGCATCTGGACGCAAATAGGATGACTATATCCCATTGGTAAATATAGGAATAGGTGTATGCAAATATATTTTCATGTGGCGAGCGAATTTTGTTAAACTGTGACACTCGTGACATTTGTTATCTAACAATATGGCGCGGTCCATGAAATTAAGATGCTGTGTGTTCAACAAGGTTTTCCTAGTAAACCACACTTAATTGTAGTTGCTTAAAGAACATAAACTCCACCTTTGACAAATCAGAACCCAACAGAAATTGCGCTATAGCGCGCTTTACAAGACTGAACACAATTACCACCAAAAACAACAAGTTCCGAATGGCAAGAGCCGGATTAACAATACGGGGCTTGGTACAAACAAGACGCGTGGTATTGACTAATCACTACATCAAAGGTTATACCAAAACATGCTTAATTAGATGTACGTAAACACTTCGTCAGATTATAAGGGACGCTAAATGTGTGGGGCCCCATGCGTGAGAAGCGTAAAGATTAACATAATAGTATGTACGCCTGATGGCGTTACTAACATAGTTTCGTCACACACTTCACGTCCGTGTTATATGACGTTCTCCTCAAACTGTTCTCCTTACATCACTTTAAGGCGGCGTCACATTCACGACTATAGCACACACGTTGAACAGAAGTCGGAGCCCGATTCAAGGGAAACGAAGAGTAAGTAAGCGGCTAATCAAATGGGTTATGATTGATTATGTGGGAGGGGGCTTTTTGTGGGGGGCCCTTTTTGTGGAAGCCATAGGCTTATCGGGAGTTCAATAATGTGTCACCTGCGTTCGTCTCGCTCCGTGACTATACGGTTTATAAACTTATACCGCTAAGTATGGAACTATTTATACTGGGGAAAGCGAAATATTGCTATTAATAGCTATGCAGTGAAAAACTGTTACATCGCACTACAATGCACTGTGTTCCTGATTAATCCAGTATATTGGTTGTTGAACTCTCATCTTAATACCATTTATTGAATCCGTATGTGTGAGTGTACGTGCGCATGGATGCGTGCGTGCGTGCGTGCGTGCGTGCAATCATTGTGTGATCTATGTGACTGAAAATAAGAATACACATTAAAATTAATGTTTCCGCAATTTGGATTTTGAACAAATGAATATGTGAGACAACAAGTAGACTCCCTTGCTGGAAAGCCAGAGCCGTTGTTGGCAACAGTGAAACGACGCAAGCTCTCCTGGTTTGGCCACATCTCTCAACACAACACCATTGCAAAAACCATCCTGCGAGGCACCCTGGAAGGCAAGAGACGACGGGGCCGCCAAATAAAAAAAAAACTGGCGAGGCAACATCGAAACCTACCGACCGTGCTAGGCACAGCCGCACAGTTACATCATTAATCATTCCCCTATACACAAGAGCGATAAGCCAGCTCACTGCAGTAAAGCGGGCGTGGACCACTGGCCGGCATTTTATTGCACGGCAGAAACAGTTGCATCCACTGCATGACACATAGGGTAGTACTGTTTATAGTGTGAACATAGCATGTTACAAATATTGTCTAACATATGTAAGTGAGTAAGTAAGTTAATTTATTTCCTCCTCACCATCATCATGTACAATATAAGGCAAACAAAAGCAACGAAGATGAGGTGGCTACAAGAAAAAAAGTATAAACTTATCGGGCTAGTAGCCAGTGACGATGACACCAGGAACCAATTAACTTGAAGATTTGTCACTGTCATTTGTTCTTAATGGGGCATGGCCACCAGACTGATTAATAATTTGGGTGAGGGTGGTCCCAGCAGTTGTGTTATAAGTGTGGGCAGTTGGGTTGTTCATACTGGAGTGAGCATCATGCATTAGTGTTAAACTCTCCAAGACAAACATTTTGGAGGCTTGCTGGAGAAAGTTGTGGGACAACGAATATGGTTATTTCCTGTCTGGCTTACAGCTGTACGAATCAGAAGACAGGATCTAACATCTCGTTATTTTCAGGTAATTTATGTCGCAAATGTTTGTGCTGTGTTAGTGTATATATGAATGAAGTAACGGTTTCGAAAATATTCTGAAATATAAATATATTACATATACGTTTTTTTGGTGGGGGGGTAGCGTACATTAAGTGTTTCCCAGTAGTTACATTGATTGGGTGCAACATAACATGTTTAAGGGTAGGATTAAGTTTTATAAATAATGTGTGCGTGCATGTATGTATTTTTGTAATTCTTTTAAAACTCTACTAGATGTTAGCTCATTAACAATATTTTTGTTCTTTATTAAGTCGTCTGCAAGCTCATTAACAAGATTTTTGTTCTTTATTAAGTCGTCTGCATTTAATGAGGCTCTCCCCTTTTTGGTCGTCGTTTGCCTTTTCATCGTTGTATGAACCACTATAAAAATTCATTGCATTCTATGCATTTGTTTGACAAACCATGTGAAAGGTTGCCTACTAAAACAATTGACAGCTTAAATGAGAGAGCACATTTCTTTACATGAGGCGTGTCCTTGGGCAAATTGGCCAGATAAAATTCGAGAATGATCTTGATCCGCAGGTGGAAATAGCTGTGATGGAGCAACTGGGGAATGTGTTGGAAGATGGGAAACGAATATTTTTGGGACCTTAGATCGAGAAGAATGTCCAACATGGCTTAATGAGATTTTGACCACTTGCAGTCGTTAGCTAATACATGTATACAGCACTTCAGAAAGTTCAGTTTCGATCATGTTTAGTGGTGCTACTGTTATAGTTAATATGTTATGATATTTGATATACAAGGTGCATGGATAGATTGTGCACGTAATAAGGTATTAGGTATATATAGCTATGTAGCAATAATCTCTTATTAGTACTGTATATATATATATATATATATATATATATATATATATATATATATATATATATATATATATATATTCGTGAAAATGTTTATCAAGTTGGTGTATATATATATATATATATATATATATATATATATATATAGCAGTCGAAACGTTGAGTAAGTAATAATAATAATAAAAATACAGCATTTTTAAAAGCGCTAATTCCCACTATATGGATCAGTGCGCTGTACATGGTATAACATACTATTCACATTGTATAAAATACTATTAAGGATTGTAAAGCTGGGGCTGGAGAGAGCATGTCACGACACAGCACCAGCCAGTGGTGTTTGTTGTGTGTATGCAGAAAAAAAACTAAGACCGTGGGCCGCAGGACTATTAAGTGGTGGAGGTGCAAAGACGAAGTCCCTGTTGAATACAAGGAGCGGGTGGCGGCTAAGTATGAAGAGCTCAGTGAAGAAGTGGTTTACAGGAATATTGGAAAAAGTACAAAGAAGTATTTGTGGGAGCTGCAGAGGAGCTATGTGAAAAACATCAAGAAAGGGCTGAATGTCAAGGAGTAGTAACCAAGGATGGTGGACAAGCGAGTTGCAGAGGCAGTATGCGAAAAGAAGGAAGCCTAGACAGAAATTGAGAAGACCAAGGAGAGAGGAAATCAACCGGATGCAAGGATGATACACGCATACTGGCAGAAGAAGAGAGCGACAAAAAGAGCTGTTGATAAGACGAGGAGAGATATGGAAGCAGACGTATATAGCAAGCTAGATGAGGATGGTGGAAAGAAGATGATATACAAAATGGCCCGATATAGGGATGAGAATAGTAAGAACGTAAAAGGTGGGACGGTGATCAAGGATAGAAATGGGAAGTTAGAGACAGAACAAGAGGCAGTGCTGAAGGTCTGGGAAAGCTACTTCGAGGAGCTACTGAACCAGGAAAGAAATAACAACGATCTGGAATTACCATCATATGTACATGGGAAAGTGGAGTTAACTGATATTACTGATAACTGATGCAAACCGGGATGAAAGGGATGAAGAAGGGAAGAGCACCTGGTATCGATGAGATGCGTGTGGAGAGGTTGCTGAATACATGTATGAGGCAAGGTAAAGTACCAGAGGAGTGGCGGACAGGACTAATTGTCCTAGTATGGAAGAAGAAGGGTGATGTGCAAGACCCAGGGAAATACCGAGGAATCACACTTCACATCATGGAGCTGCTAGAGAGGATCCGAAAGAAAGTAGAGCAAGAATTGGGTGAAGAACAACAGGGATTCAGAAAGGGCAGAGGGACGACTGATGGGATGTTTGCGTTAAGACAAATGGTAGAGAAGAGGTTGGAGATGCAAGGGAGAATGGCAGTGGACCTGGAGAAGGCCCATGACACAGTCCCTAGAGAGATGGCGATGGCAACAGTGAGATGGATGGGAGTGCCAGAAGCAGAAGCCAGGATTGTGGAAGCAATGTATGAGAGAACAAAAGGAAGAGTTGTGGTTGGATCTGGGTTGTCAGAAGAGTTTCCATTTAACGTCGGTCTGAGGCAAGGAAGTGCCCTTAGCCCTTTACTGTTTATCATGGTGATAGAAATAATCAGCAGGAAGATCAGCACGAAGGATATTCTCAGGAAGATGATGTATGCAAACGATCTGGCCATAATAGCAGAAAGCAAACAAGACCTACAGGAAGTGTTGGCGGAATGGAAGGGGTGTTCGAGAAGCACGGACTGAGAATGAGCCTAGAGAAGACAGAAGTGATGTGGGTTGGACACCAGAGAGAGGAGTTGAACATTAGGTTGAATGGTAAGGAGGTCAAGCAAGTGGATGGCTTTGTGTACCTTGGAGGAATGGTTACGGAGGATGT
>BSQZ01000008.1:6260000-6295000 GCA_033239005.1 Lamellibrachia satsuma
AGTGCTTATACATAGTACCTACCATCAGTCTTAGGTAGTGCTTATACGTAGTCCCTACCATCAGTCTTAGGTAGTGCTTACACGTGGTCCCTACCATCGTGAGCTTCTTCGACACCATTGGCATTTGCCGAATTCCCGTGCCATCATAATGTAGATACTGCTCCACGTGTGAGTGCGCACGTGTGTATATCATTCAATCAAGTAGAAGTCGCATTACATATTATATATTGCCATTCGCTATTTCATACTCCATTCAATAATTTATATTCGATTCACAATTGTATGTCATGTAAGAATCCGGGGAATAAGTCCCCTTTGGTAACTAAAATTTTAAAACTTAATATATATGAAGCTGTGAACACCTGTGAACATTGTGATGCACACTGTGTAAAATATTCATAACTATTAATAGTCTAATTAATGTAATAACAGTAACATGTACGAGTGCCACTTGCTTTGCGATCCAAACGTTCTTTTGCTGTAACAACTTGCCCTGCTTACGGGGCTAGTTGTTACAGTCGACCGCGCCTGGGAAACTTTACATATTTACCTAACTACATACTTTTCACACAAAAAGTTACTTTAAATGAAACTTGTAACAACTAGCCCCGGTCTCTTCTACACATTGGAGTTTGTCCTAAATAGGATATTGACGGGGATGTATTGTCCGGGGGGGGGGGAGGTTATGTCATAGAATCGACCTACGTGTGTGTCATGTATGATACGCTAGTATGTAGTGCAGTATCCGGTTTTTAGATCCGATAAAATAGTATACAGCCGGGTAAACCTGCTCATTCCTACATCAGCTGGGCCGCTCCTGTGAAACATTCAGGCACGTTGGAATTCGATGCTGTTAATGCACCAAGGCTGTTTTTTCCTTTAGTGCCACCGTTGTATGTTGCCAAGTGTTTATTTATAGAGTGGACTAAATGTCATGTCCTCAAATAGTAGGATGCAGGGCTGGGGTCAATTCCGTTTAATAAATTCCAATTCCAAATCCAATTCCTTTCATTTCCTTTTAATCAGTCCCAATTCCAATTTATTTTTCTGTTAATTCCTTTTTTCAAATTCCAAATCCTGCTGAAATCTTTCAATTAAATTCCAATTCCAATTCAATTCTTTTTCCGAAATAATTCAATTGGTAGTTTTTCCAACGGTTTTCCCAACACATTTAAAAATAGTTACATGAACATTGTGAATGCATTTAGCCTATGAATAAAACAAAAACCCGGAAACACGCCCTCCTGGCAAAAAGTTTTAAAATTATTATGTACAATCAATTTGAGATATTCAGAGTGAGCACATTCACACAAAACCTGTCAGTAACTTATGTGATGAACACATATCACACCCCATTTAATGCACAAGGCGAGCAAATGGACTTTCAGAATTGTAGTCATCTAAATGGGAGTGAAAGGATAAGTTGCATTGTTGAGCACAAATGAAAGCATTTAATACTCTCTCACAACCGTTTAACTCAAAGGGAAATACATAGACTCTACTTTTACACCAAATTGTTCAAGTCCTTTAAGCATTTGTCACACTAAGATGAAAATAATGGACTTCCAGGGCCGATTTCCATATTTCTAAAACTCAATCTTATTTGCACTGCCTTATTTACACTGGAAGTCTAGCACATATCCAGCTATTTAACTGCAATTATTAACAACAAGCTTCTATTGTGCACACACGTATGTCTTTTGTTTCAATTCCAATTCCAATTCCGGAATTGAATTGAAAGGAATCGAATAATTCTAATTCCTTTTGAAAATGACCCAAGCCCTGGTAGAATGGACGGACGCTGGCGTAAAAAACACACCATAACTGCCAATTTAATAGTACTAGCGTTTTTGAGACAATGATTCTCGGAAACAACAGACCATGCATTACATTTAGTTTCTTAGCTATTTACCCATTGTAGACTGGCTGTTTAGTTGCATTTTGGTATAACATATAACTGTATGATACATATTAGATTAATAATAAGCTTTTGTCATAGACGGACGTCGTGACGTCTAACGTGTCCTGTTCGCAGTCTTCCCACACATACCGCAGAGTAAAGCTGACGTAAACGATATAGCAATATGAATGCACACTGTACATACGTTGAACATCCAAGCTACATTTCATTGCTAACAGCTGTCACATCGAAAAGACGGAATCATTGTCTCGAGTTGCCGTAACCAAGCGGGCGTTTGTGACGTCACATATGTCGATCACGTAACACTTCACGGCAATTGCACGAAATGTTTCACGTGCCACCATTGGATGTTATATAATTATATAGGATGTTAATCGGCTAGATTTGATTTGCGGCAAAACCACGATGTGTTGAGAATAAACAAGTTAGTTCCAATTAAATCTTGAAGTGAAACATTGACCTTTTTGGTATATGTTACGTATGTTTTCCTCATAATCACAAATAATACCTTGCCTATTAGTCGACATTGTGTGTCGTCTTCTATAACAATGGACTCAAAGACCTATCGGAGATTTGGTCCAGGGACAATAATTATTGTGCTCATAACTATTAATTGTTGCTGCTTTTGTTATATATATATATATATATATATATATATATATATATATATACATATACATATATACATATATATATATATATATATATATATATATATATATATATATATATATATATATATATATATATATATATATATATATATATATATATATATATATATATATATATATATATATATATATATATATATATATATATATATATATATATATATATATATATATATATATATATATATATATATATATATATATATATATATATATATATATATATATATATATATATATATATATATATATATATATATATATATATATATGTATATACGTGAGAGTGTGTTTGTGCCATTTGATATCTTAATTTTTGGTTTATCAGACAACTAAATAAAAAAAACTGCATGAACGTACCGTTTAATAACCCACATAGACCTTCGTAGAATTATAGCATTACATCTAACATGGCAGTGCGTTAACAGTAATTTAACCAAATACGGTCTTTAATGTAATATTTTAGTATTCATTGCTCGTAAGCAGTCTGTGCGTTTGTAGTTGTTGTAAATTTATAAACATCAAACAGTCGTCGATGTCTCCGTGCGAGGTTTTGTCTTGTGCACATGAGTCGACGTAATCTCGTCGACGTAAATGCCATTGCAATAATGATTTATCAACAGCGTGGACAGCGCTCGCAACCACCAGCTGCTTCAGTACCCGGTTCGTTGCAGTGGCGAGCCACTGTCATTAGATCTACACTCGCAAACACGCTGCATCTCGACAATGATATGCGTTGGTCGCAGCTATATAAAGACACACTCATGGTGAATTTTCTCAAAACGGCGGAGTAAAAGGAAGACATCAGCTTTTGGAGAATCGGACGGAAATGTCATCGATCGTCGCATGATGATCACGTTATCTGCGTGGTTTATGAATTTTAATAATTAAGAGCAAAACCCCGGAACTTCTGGATCCCCCTTTGTATTTGTATTCCATGAATGGACGGTTATATATCGTGCACGTCGTCAATGTCTGTTGTCACAACGCAATCCGGGTGAGCAGCGTACATTTCATCGCTCCAAGCTTCAATGGCCCACCATTGACTGACGGGCCACGGCCTCGCTCCACCGGCAGCGGAGACACGGAGACAGGCCGACTCCTCGGCCCAGACGGACTACCATCGTTCGTGAGGATGCGGCGAGCACGCAGCGCTTCGAGGCTAACCAAGTATAACCTGTGGCAGTCTGTGCCGCAGACAGGTACGTGGACATTGTAAATGGCTGGTTGTCGTCGTCAATCGCAATCGCTCCAACTGGCGCAAGTAGCAGCTAATGGAACCGTCATTGATTTATGCCTTTTGACGGTCTTGACGTACTTGTTGACCCCAGTCATAGGGACTAACTCGAGTCACACCAGGACCGCCCATTTTCATGACCTGCGACTTGACTTGGAACTCAGAGAGATGACTCGAGACTTGACTTGGACTTGGAGGTCAGTAATTTGCGACTTGACATGCCAGTTTGTGACTTTCTAATAAGTCTATTGGCTCGAAACGCACCGAAAATGAAACCATATTTTTGTGACAGGCAGCATCAAAATTCTAATGCAATAGTTATTAAATACTTATTATGATTGGCTAATGTTGTGACTGGGTAAAATCCACCTTAATTTCGCTACAAAATACCGCAGACAAGCCTCACCAATCATGGAGATTGGTGAACCTTGATGACTTGGGACTTGACTTCAGAGAGGTGTCTCGAGACTTATCTTCGACTTAGAGTTCAGCTCATAATGTCAAAGCTGTAAAATCGCAAACGTGTTAGGTGGAATTGTTACCCTAAAATCGCATGATGTCTCTCTCTAACATTCATATTAGAGTTAGAGAGAGGCATCCGTGTAACGGAACCATCCGTGTAACCGGTAACGAAACTGTCTTTTGCCTAAGACGATACATCGCACGAAACGACAACTCGTTTTATGTCAATTAATTCTTCGAATGATATGATACGACTTTAAGCCGTGTGCATGGGATTTTTATCATACCGGAAATAACTTGCATTCAGCGGTGTCGGATCCTACATTGCTTGCGGCACAACTCATTTCAGAGGTGCTTGAACAAACGGTAGACTCCAGAAACCCGATCATGAGTAATATGTTTATATTAAAAACGTATGCCGTATGCGTCCATGGACATTTATTCGGTTTCCTATTACATTAATTTCGAAACAAGAAAACACGAACTTAGCTAATCGCTGCAGCCATTCTGCAAAAACAATGTCGTAAAGGCAATGTCGTAAAAACCTGCAAACCTTAGAGTGCAGCATCACTTGCAATTTGCAAGCTGCTCCATCGATTGTCCTATCGCACACGTGGCGTCCCGGATTCTGTGTCGCATAAAACCAGTTAAGACGACTACGTTTTCATGTGACATTTGATAAAGTTTATTCGTTCAAAAGATTATTGATTTGGTTTGTCATACAATGTCGTAAAGTGCGTCAATTCGTCGTTTCATTACTTCCGACGGATTAATTGTGCGGTGTCGACAATTATGGTCAGTCCGCCTATTGAGTGTGATACGGTGATTCACTCACTAGTGGCGCTGGCTGTCACGTTGAAACACGATGCCTTCTACGATTCACTAATGTTTGCATATAGGGACACAAGTGATTCTGGTTTCGAGGCGATAGATGACGGCCCCCAAGTTGTGCACATCATAACACGTTTAATGTGCCTCCGTCATTATAAAATAAACAATTGGTATTAGTATTATCACAGTTTAATGATAGTTGAATGCTAAATGTAGCGTGGTTTTGGGGGCCGGAAGTGAGCATTTATGGGTAATCATGGGCAAATTTGCATAAAACCAACATGGCGGCCAACTAGACTTGTGTCCCCTATTGCCGTAACCACCAAACCAACACCCAGGTTAGTTAAGGCACCAGCAATGCGCTAATTAAAGCTATCTTCATTTTATTCTCTCCTCTCGTTTCAGACTAATTACGCAAACAAATCGAACATATCTAGTAGTACTATCACGATTCCGGATCTGGGACCGTACACTCGGGTTCCAATAGGTTTCGCGGATCCCAATGGGTACCGCGGTTCCCAATGGGTACCGTTGATCCCTATGGATACCACGGGTCCCAATAGGTACCGCGGTTCCCAATGGGTACCGTTGATCCCTATGGATACCACGGGTCCCAATAGGTACCGCGGGTCCCAGTGGGTTAAGGTTATTCGTTCTACACCCAGACCCAGAACCATCACAGTACTAGTTATATTTAATAAAGTCACATTGTTTTAGTGTAATAAACACAACCGTATCTGATATCCATTGTCCATTGTCCACTTGCCTGTATCAACTGCGCAATGAGTCCGACTCGAATTATGTAGTTTTTCGTCTAGAAATAAGACTTGTTCAGTTATGTAGTTCCTTGTAAATGACCTGTTTTAGCCATGAGTTGGTCAATTAAATAGTTTAAAGAAGTCTTCCTATCTCCCCTCTTTCAAGAGTAGACAACTCCCAGTCTCCAATACTGGAACTGTAGCAGACCCGTGCTGTGCTCAAATGGTAATCGAGAACAGAGAACCGTACAGACCCGTGAACACTGGAACAGTGACAACACTACTGGTATCCACTGCGACGTGTTAGGGAGCTGTATGACTGTGACTATAAGGGAGCTGTATGACTGTGACTGTCAGAGAGCTGTATGACTGTGACAGTCATGGAGCTGTGTGACTGTAACTGTCAGGGAGCTGTGTGACTGTGACTGTCAGGGAGCTGTGGGACTGTGCCTGTCATGGAGCTGTGGGACTGTAACTGTCAGGGAGCTGCATGACTGTGACAGTCAGGGAGCTGTGTGACTGTAACTGTCAGGGAGCTGTATGACTGTGACTGTCAGGGAGGTGTGTGACCATGACTGTCAGGGAGCTGTGTGAATGTGACTGTCAGGGAGCTGTATGACTGTGACTGTCTGGGAGCTGTGTGACTGTGACTGTCAGGGAGCTGCATGACTGTGACTGTCAGGGAGCTGTGGGACTGTGACTATCACAGAGCTGTATGACTGTGACTGTCAGGGAGCTGTGGGACTGTGATTGTCACAGAGCTGTGTGACTGTGACTGTCAAGGAGCTGTGGGACTGTGCCTGTCAGGGAGCTGTATGACTGTGACTGTCAGGGAGGTGTGTGACCATGACTGTCAGGGAGCTGTGTGAATGTGACTGTCAGGGAGCTGTATGACTGTGACTGTCTGGGAGCTGTGTGACTGTGACTGTCAGGGAGCTGCATGACTGTGACTGTCAGGGAGCTGTGGGACTGTGATTGTCACAGAGCTGTGTGACTGTGACTGTGACTGTCAAGGAGCTGTGGGACCGTGACTGTCAAGGAGCTGTGGGACCGTGACTGTCAAGGAGCTGTGGGACTGTGACTGTCAGAGAGCTGCATGACTGTGACTGTCAAGGAGCTGTGGGACTGTGACTGTCAGAGAGCTGTATGACTGTGACTGTCAAGGAGCTGTGGGACTGTGACTGTCAGAGAGCTGTATGACTGTGACTGTCAAGGAGTTATAGGACGTGACTGTCAGAGAGCTGTATGACTGTGACTGTCAAGGAGCTGTGGGACCGTGACTGTCAAGCTGCTGTGGGACCGTGACTGTCAAGGACCTGTGGGACTGTGACTCACTGTCATCAACCCACTTATGTTTGAAATTCATATTATACCAGATGATTTAGAAAAGCAATCTACCTCTACCATCGTTTCTATGTCAGGCTCCAGAAGCCTAGTAGTGCCGTCTTGCAGCATGGAATAAGCAAGGCAAATCGCCCACCAACTGGACCACCGATTCCCAAACTACGGAAGAAGGAAAGCAGTGATTCAGATCGTGGAGAATCTGTGGATGTAAATGAACTTGACAAGACTGACTCATGTAACACATACATCAGTATCCAGTGTATGCACCAAGAGCACTGTCAGTATGACATTGTAAGTTCACGGAAATGCAACACAGTTGTAAATCCAACATTTCTTCGTTCTTTGTACATATATATATATATATATATATATATATATATATATATATATATATATATATATATATATATATATATATATATATATATATATATATGTTTTATCAGAACCATCGACGAACAGCAACTGCGTGTACATCTACGAAAATGTATTTAAATATATATTATGCATACATATATATATATATATATATATATATATATATATATATATATATATATATATATATATATATATATATATATATATATATATATATATATATATATATATATATATATATATTATTTAGTTTTTAAGAAATCGTCGGAAAAATAATTTAAATACATTTTCGTTCGACCGGACCGAAAAGGGGCATAAACGACCATACGTAACCCGCCTCTATATACATACAGCTGTTCGCCGCTCACTGTGATAGTGACATCTCTCCAGTAGATGTACACGCAGTTGCTGTTCGTCGATGGTTCTGACAAAACCTCGTCGCATTGATCGTCGCTTTATGTTTGAACTTACTTCCTTACTCGTGTCGTCCACATAAAGTGACGACATGATTAATTCCATCCGTCGGTTCCGTTTCGTCATTGCGTTTGATAGGTTAATCCCAATGAGCCTAATGTCTTGGTGACCCTTCTCTGATGTCACGAATAGTTGTGTTTGGACGACTTCTTCTCCGATAGCCATCGAACGTCCACAGTAACACTGTGTAGGCCACTTCCTCATTGCGTATAACATGCCTTACCAGACGAACACGTCGCTGTCTCACGATGATATAGATCCGTGGGAGGTGGCCATACAGTTGGTTGGTTGGTGATGTACAATGTTTTTTGGCTGTCACGCGTCATTGCATCATGAACTATGTATGTAGATGACACAATATATCTGTCTATGAATATGTTCTTTTGAGATTCGTTCACTTTGAAACTCCGAGATTATCATTCATGGACAGCCAATATAACTCAAGAACACAGCAACTCGTGGAAAATTAATGGCTTTGTTCACTGACGATATTTATCAATACAAGGCTTTTTTGTCTATGATGTTAATCTCACAAAGAACGGAACATCTGTGTATCATGAGTCAGTTGAATATCGCCTCATTTGTCTTGCTTTATCGCTCTCTAGGGCGGTCGCACGCAACGGATGTCTTAGCAATTCTTCTGCGTTATCGAACGACCTGTTCTTTGGTGTGTTTTTTATCATGTATAATATACATAAATGAAACATGTATTCGGTAAATGAATCTGGCCAAACCTGTCCCCCAACGCGTTATGCAAACTGAATGGGCCGCTATCGATATGCCACGTCGTAACATGATCCAACAACTGGTAATGATACCGACGTAATCTGAGGCTTCCAGCTTCTTGTGTGTCGATGTATTGAATAAACATACGTCGATTGATCAACAGTGTGTATACATCGTGAAGCTTTGTGCATTCGTTCCGGCTAAGCCCAATTTAGACATATGTCGAGTTTGTATTCATGACGTCGTTTGAGAAAATAACAGATACTACGTGTACGTACGTATGTATGTGCACATCGTATGCGATATTATGTATTATAATGATGATCGGCTATTTTTTGTAAATGTCAAAAATATGGTTCTCGTGAGAAAGAGAGGGGGGAGGGAGAGAGAGAAAGGGGAGAGAGGGGAGGGAAGGATAGATAGACGGGAAGGAGAGAGAGAAAGGGGAGGGAGGGAAAGAGAGGGGGTGGGAAGAGGGGAAGGCGGGAGAGAGAGGGTGAGGGGGAAAGAGAGGGGAGGGAGATAGTGAGAGAGGGGGGGGGCGTAGAGATAGACAGACAGGTAGAGACAAACACAGAGATACATAGACAGAGACAACGATAGACAGACAGATAGAGGCAGACACGCGTACATAGCACGCACGTGAATGTCACTCAAGAACGAGACACACTGTCGTGGTGTGACAGTAAGAGACGGGTAGACAGCGTCGCTTGCGGCATGACGCAGACACCTGCTACCGTGCCTCTCACGCCAGTCACGTCCGGTGACGGGGTCTTCCTTGACGACAGGAAACACCTGTATGCGCT
This sequence comes from Lamellibrachia satsuma, assembly GCA_033239005.1. Lineage (NCBI taxonomy): Eukaryota > Metazoa > Annelida > Polychaeta > Sabellida > Siboglinidae > Lamellibrachia > Lamellibrachia satsuma. Next base: position 6,269,615 of record BSQZ01000008.1, read on the forward strand.
GTTGGTTGTAAACAGTGAATGATGTATAGCGATGGATAACGGATAAACTGACTGGCCACACGCACGTATCTGAGAGACTGACCTCCCGTGCTTGATTAAATAACTGATTTAGCATGTCTTAATAAAAACGTCGTCTTAACTCACCAGACGCCAAGTTTGATGTGCATATCATTTCAACGACGATAATTTATTATCACCAGTCGATGTAAAAAATAAACGAAATAATCATGATTAGATTCATATTCACCGTGTATTTAAACATTCTGCAGAATAAGTAAACTGAAATGTAATACGGGTACTCGTGGTTATGTTTTCGTGAACTCGACCAGACATGCGCCGTTAGTAAACCAGGCAGACTATTTGTCATAAATATTTAAAAACCTGACAGCATAAACCTGCTGAAAGTGCGTGTCAACCCGACCCTCTGTTATTACGTCCACTTGCTCGGTATTGGCAGTCTTTCTGGGCCGAATACACCAGTTATTTCGACAGACAGTTGGCACCCGTCACATATGTTGGGGACACGACGTTGTAGGCCTACGTCATAACATTGTGTAATTTTGTCAGGTTTGCACATCATAATTATAGTTAATACAATATGTGCCACGTTTATAAATGTATACTTCTTGTCGGATTCTTGATGTTATCCACCAAAGTTTGTCTATGTTGTCCATCGTATTCATTTATCCTTCGCCCTCGTCCTATTTCCTTCAGTAATTTGTAAACATGTTATTGACGACATAAATCACCAAGATACAATTGGTTTATCTAACTAGTATTTGGCATTATTACGTAAAACCACATATCGCAACTTCATTAGTAATAATTAATTCACTACAGCCCATGCATTTGTTCCACACACCAGCACAGAACGTGCATAACATTTGTCTTTCACTTCCATTTGCACATTTCCATATCATAATTTATCACCCATAGTTCATGGCGCTGGTCCTGTCTCTTAAAGGTACGTTCTTAAAGGTATTTATTCTCACTCTTGTGATTTACTATCTTCTTGCTACCCGCTCTTTGAGGAGTTGGGGGGGGGTCAGTGGTTCTTTTGTAATTCTTATTATTAGTTTATATTCCCTCCCTTCATTCGTTCAATCGACGACGCGATAAATATTTTTAAAATTTGACTTGTGGACGTACACGTTGTGGCGCCATCTGGTTACATATCTGGGATGTCACCTTCTCTGTGTGGCTTCTACTGTAGTTTCGGGTAGTTGACGTGTGATGAAGGTGTAACGTTGTGAATCATTCGTGTCCGATGTCAGCTGTGTCTAAAATATGACCATGCTTGTATTATTTAAAAAATATACATTGAACGAACTTTCTTATATCATTTCTTATCATTATATATATATATATATATATATATATATATAAAGTCTTTATGGAAATTGTGTAAAGCATCCAGTCGAACATTCATTCTCAAAACCGATGTTAGTTTTTGGCAGCTGTTTAGATGTTTCGCGTTTACGATAAAGAAATAATTAACGCAAAATTGGCTGGACTTTATGTCAACAGTACTTGCCTTTAAATTGTACGAACGCTTTGGCAATCTCAAAATCATTTAGAAAACAATACGGACACATTTATTTTACACATAATAATGTCGCTACATGTTATTACATGTGGATATTGACTTTCCTTTGGCCCTAGTGATCATTACCCTATATATGTAGACCTCGAGAGACAAGCCTGATATCATTCATTGGCAGTATCGCCAACAGCAGCTCGTGTTTATAATTGGAAACTGTGGCGTAGTCCCTGGCTGTTCATCAATTGACACATTTTGTTAGACATATCTATTTTGTCGTCTACTAACATAAAGCGACGATCAATATGACGTGGTCTTGTCAACAACAACAACTGGATAGATATGGATATATGTCGATATCTTTATGACAGTGCACAGTGTTATGTGCATCGTACTGAGGCTTGATGGGGAAGTAAAACTTGCAGTTCATGAGTAATACTAACTTGGCAACTTGAGAGTGTTATGTCACTAAAATAATAACTTCGAAATTCGCATTGGAGTGTTGTATACAGGAGTGCGTGGTTAACAATAAATGGCAAAAAATCCCAAGTGTCCGACTCAACCGTCAAAAAAGTATCACTGTGCGCTTCTCAATGTTCTGCCCAATAATTACAAGTACTATGTGATCATAATCAGAAGCAGCACTAGATTCCCCATTGGATGGAAGCTATTGTAATATGTTGGATGCACTCATGTTAACCGTAGTTACAGCTGAATGTAGCCGTACGAAACTAGTGTCTTATTGTCTGGACCTAATCATCCACTGGTTCTGACGAAATCATTCCAGATATAGGAGTTGTAAAGTTGTTCTGTGTCACGCACTGCACTGAATTATTGATGCTGCTTTAAATGAAATCATTGACACGTCAACAACATGCGTAACAGTGTCGTGGCTCAGAACACTGAGGATATTAAGTAATCGAGTGTACTCAGTGGTGTACTCATTGGTGTACTCATTGGTGTACTCATTGGTGTACTCATTGGTGTACTCAGTGGTGTACTCAGTGGTGTACTCAGTGGTGTACTCAGTGGTGTACTCAGTGGTGTACTCGTAATGCTGTGTCAGAATATGTATGTCTGCTTGTGTTCACAACGTAGATCTACTCGGATTTAAGAAATCAAAAATATTTGCTTTATATTGACTACCAAAAAATCAGACTATTCCTTCAAACAAAAGATGTAGTAGGCCTACTCTGTCTCGAGAGTAGAGTACTCCGCAGTGAATATATTGAAGATAAACGTGTCCTCGTGCTTGCATTTTTATCCAGTCTTCACCGCTCTGCTCGTATTGTGTGTGGAAACCGTTCAGGTGAAATTAGCCTGTCATGCGCGCCGTTCTGTCGCTTGGTCAGCACGCACTACCTCGTTGTCACGCGACCGGCGGTTTACAACCTCGTAACCGTGTATTGGTCGTAATAATGAAACTAACAGCGCATTACATATTTCATAAATCAATCGTTAGTATTTGCTGCCTTGACTACAGCCAAACTATACCTAGTTGTTGCCGATAATATCAATTTTGATATAATATTTATATACGATTACAACATGACACGAACATGAAAATCACAAACGTTTTGCATTTAATCGAATCCACATGTCTCTTAAGAAGACATGTACTTGCATTTTAAAGTAGGTGTAATTTCCTTTGATCTGCCGGGTTCAGCTTCCACAATTGCCGGTGACATGTAGCACACCGGCAATACAACGTTAGTATGAGCTCCATTCGTCAGGTGTCGCCGCCCACGCCTGGCTTACCATCCTTGTTAATTCATTCGACCCCACACTCGATAGATGGCGCGCTAGTTTTTCCTCAAATGGCGCTCACCAATATGTACGAGAATGCGTAAACATTTATAATAGATAAGTAATACTTATCTAGATATGCGTGTGAGTGCCCCCGCGCGTGCGTGCGTGTATGTATGTGTATGTATGTATGTATGTATGTATGTATGTATGTATGTATGTATGTATATATGTATGTATGTTTGTATGTATGTATGTATATATGTATGTATGTATGCATGTATAATAATATATAAAATACTTCTACTGCTCTAAAATCGGCAGCGCACCAAAACAAAAGGGGTTAAGCAGTTCAAAATCGATAAGCAGTTCATAATCGATAAGCAGTTGTAAACAGTTGATACGCTGTCGAGCGATGAAGGATAAGCAAGTTTAAACAGGTGGGTTTTTAGTTTACGGCGAACAATTGTTGTGGTATATTTCCTACAGACTTGACACAAACAGGAAATGAGTTCCACAGAGTCGGTGGAGAAACTGAAAAAGCTCTAGTTCCGTTTGTCTTAACATTGGGAACAAAAAGTAGATTAGAACCAGATGATGGAAGCGCACGCACGCACGCACGCACGCACGCACGCACGCACGCACGCACGCACGCACGCACGCACGCACGCACGCACGCACGCACGCACGCACGCACGCACGCACGCAGGCACGCACGCACGCACGCACACACGCACACACACACACACACACACACACACACACACACATACACACACTGGTGTCATTTAGTTCCTACTATTAAATCAAATACAAAGTTATTCATCACAATCAGGGTCAAAGCCAGGTTCTGCAACAGTCGACTGAGATTGTGCATTTATATTTTGTCCCAGACATGAGAGGCCGGAGATCGTTGCCTGTTGGGCTTAGACGTGGATCCGAGTACATTTCCATGAGTACGAGTACGAACACATTGGTGATGGCTGAGTAGTAGTGCGAGTACATTGCTAAAAGCTGAGTACGAGTATGAGTACATTGGTTATGGCTGAGTACTAGTGTGAGTACATTGGTTATGGCTGAGTACTAGTGTGAGTACATTGGTTATGGCTGAGTACTAGTACGAGTACATTGCTAAAAGCTGAGTACGAGTATGAGTACATTGGTTATGGCTGAGTACTAGTGTGAGTACATTGGTTATGGCTGAGTACTACTGTGAGTACATTGGTTATAGCTGAGTACTAGTACGAGTACATTGCTAAACGCTGAGTACGAGTATGAGTACATTGGTTATGGCTGAGTACTAGTACGAGTACATTGCTAAAAGCTGAGTACGAGTATGAGTACATTGGTGATAACTGAGCACTAGTGTGAGTACATTGGTTATGGCTGAGTACTAGTACGAGTACATTGCTAAAAGATGAGTACGAGTATGAGTACATTGGTGATGGCTGAGTACTAGTACGAGTACATTGCTAAAAGCTGAGTACGAGTATGAGTACATTGGTTATGGCTGAGTACTAGTACGAGTACATTGCTAAAAGCTGAGTACGAGTATGAGTACATTGGTGATAACTGAGTACTAGTGTGAGTACATTGGTTATGGCTGAGTACTAGTACGAGTACATTGCTAAAAGATGAGTACGAGTATGAGTACATTGGTGATGGCTGAGTACTAGTGTGAGTACATTGGTGATAGCTGAGTACTAGTACGAGTACATTGCTAAAAGATGAGTACGAGCCCTAGTACATCTACGTGAGTATGAATATGAATGCATATTGTTTGATATAGTAAATTATTAGTAATAACATGTTAATATAAAATGTGTTAATTAATTTATAGAATCCAGGAACAACGGATTATGCAAAGGCAGTTGATCAGACATTTTATGCGGAAAACCGTAAAAACCTCTGTATTTCATGAACAAGTAACATAATTACAGAGCATTAAGTGTACGGTAAAACTTTGAAAGCCAAGATTAAGCTAAACAGTAATTGCTAAATCTGCTCTGTGTTAAGCAAGTTATAAAATAAAGCAATTAGCAGGAGATCTGAGGCATCAAAGAATGTCTCACCTGGAACCTCAAGGACTGATTTTCTTTGTTTTGCGCTTCTCTTATATCTGCTCTCTCAGACATGTAATTTTGCTAGAACCTTACTGTTAATTGCACTTATCATCTGACAACCTTCTGATATGTAGACTATGTAGAGAGCCATGATCTGCTCACTACAAGACACTTTTACTAAGAACATGTTGTGCAACTGGATTTACAAATTAGACAATGTAAATGTAGGTTTATTCTGTATTTATTGGGCTCGCCCAGAATTACATACGTAACTAATGTTGTGAGTCTACTGGTGAAAACAGTTGTCCAAACTTGAACAAAGGGGTTGTGTGCTAATTTTAATAAAGACTACTGGTGCTGTGTGACTTGAGTCACCATGGAAATAGACTCAACTAGTTCTTAATACTGTTCCTTGTAGGAGCAACAAAGGCATGTTAAAGCGAACTGATCAATGGCCCCTTCATTAGGGGCTTCCTGGCTGAATTAAACAAGCACAATAATTATAGTCTGAACTGGTTACTTACATAACTGTAAGGCTAACTATGAGTTTCTGACTGGGAAAAGATGCTCCATTTAGTGAGGCCTTTAAATAATGTTGTTATATCAATCAGAAATAATGCAATTGAGCATTTCATATACTTTATGGGAGTATTTAAATAACAAAATATTTTCAGTATGTTAACTATAAATACTTGATAAAACTGTATTTAAAATAAAATAAAACATAGTTATCACAGCATCATATTAAAAAAGTACTCAGACGTACTCGTAAAATCTGAGTACATTGAGTATGAGCATGAATACGAGTACATGACCCATAATTTCCATGAGTACGAGTACTTAAAACATGTACTCGAGTACACGAGTACATGAGTACCGAGTACATCGAACCCATGTCTGCTATTGGTGCTTGTACACGTCCTACGGGGACGTTCTGCCAGGACATGTTACGTGTTCTGTGCAGTCTACACGGGCCGACGCCTGACCCACAATAATGGGCTCTAACGATTCACTTGTTGTGAGACGTGACTTGGTCAGTAACATCGTCTGCTAAACCAGAAACAGATACTGACGTCTTTGGGGTAATCCGTCAAGTCACTCTCATACTTTTCTTTTATTTGTCCAACGCAATCAGATTTTTCCTTATTCCTACAGACCTGCCAATGCTGATGAGTATGACGCCCAGTTAGCAGGATGTGCCACGAGGAGGTTATGGTAGAGTGTTGTGTATGTAGAGGCAAAGTTGCATCAATGCGAACGAAGTAGGAAGTCTAACCAACTTGCTATATCGACGTGTTATCCATTAAGACGTTGCAACATTTATACAGTTAACTGAGATGCATTCAACATCTGTGCCACTGTATTGAGCATAGGCACAGCACATCTAGATTGAAAACATCATACGCGATTTAGAGATATGGAGTGGAAAGCAATATAAGCAAAAGGACACGTCGAATCGCTCCTAACGGGCACTAGCAGTCCCAGTAATGTTCACATATGTGGCGATACTGATTTGGTACAACCAATACGCTACGTGACAAGAACCAAGTAATGCCATTTGTGACAATAGTACTTACTTACTTACTTAATTCTCAGCGTTCCTACTGGCGCATAAAACAGAAACAAGACATCTCCACTTCTGTCGGCCTGCAGTTTGTTTGGCACCCTGGCCCCAGCTGAGGGGCATTTCACGTAATCACCCCTGCACAGTTCTCCTTCCTTTTGTCTTTGGTCGTCCTCGTGTTCGTATTTTCCTTCGGGGATCCACCTGAAAGCTGTTTTGGCTATTTTGTCGTCATCTTTTAAAAAAAACGTGTCCGTCCCCTTCCTCTATTGGTGAGCATGTCATCCGTGTCAATTTGTGTAGTTAACTTCAGAAGTTCTTTGATTAAAATCTTTTGTGGCCAGGATATTCGCATACTGTTTCGAACGCATTTTGCGTTGAAAGTTGTTTCATATCTGTTTCTGAACCGTGCAGTAGAATCGACAGAACGCAAGTCTGATGTAGCCTCAGCTTCGTTAAGGTATATAGTTGATATCCATACAGGTATCGTCGGAAGAACGATGTTCTGGCCTTATTCATACGATTTGTAATGTCAACATCGGCTCCTTCTTGTTATCTTTTTATACTGTTCTTCCCAGGTAGGTGAAAGTGTCAGTCGTTTCCAGTTCTTCTTGATCAAGATAGCTGTGGCTGATGTCATTGAGTCTTCTGGCTGATGTCCTTGAGTCTTCTGGCTGATGTCCTTGAGTTCGATCGTTTCTTCTTGCACGTCTTGTCACGCATGTGATAGGAAAGTTATGTCGTCACCTAAGTCAATGTCCTCAAGAGAAGAAAACAATGCCCATCTGCTGTTACTTCGGTTGTCCTCTTCATTATCCAGTTTATGACAAAGTTGAATACGACTGCTGACATTACACAACCTTCCCTCACTCCTGACTTTACCATAACCGTGATTATATGATTGTCTGATGGCACATGTGTAGTTCTCGTACAGCTGGTGGTGTGTGTGTGTGTGTGTGTGTGTGTGTGTGTGTGCGTGTGTGCGTGTGTGCGTGTGTGCGTGTGTGCGTGTGTGCGTGCGCGTGCGCGTGCGTGTGTGTGTGGTGTGGTGATTATCGTGCAACGGGCGGTGTGCAGTGACTCGGCAACTGACCGTTAATCGTCGGCGAGCATTGGAGTTTACATTGAAATGCTAATGTGGTAATTATCGTGCAATGGGCGGTGCGCCGTTACTCGGCACCTAACCGTTATTTATCGACGAACCTTGGAGTTTGCATTGCCATGCTAATTAGTGACTATCATGCGACGGGCGGTGCGCTGCGCCTATGAATGAACCATGTATGGGGGGAGGGGGGGAGACCGCTGTATCAGCCTCAGTGATATACAGAGAACGTTCACCATGTTGTTGTTTAGATTAATGTTTTGTGCTACTGTGATCAGCATAGTAATGTTCAAGGGTTGTTGGTTTATGTTGGTCTGTATTAAGATATATAATCTGTTTATGTTGGTTTGTACTAAGATATATAATCTGTTTATGTTGGTTTGTATTAAGATATATAATCTGTTTATGTTGATTTGTACTAAGATATATAATCTGTTTATGTTGGTTTGTATTAAGATATATAATCTGTTTATGTTGGTTTGTACTAAGATATATAATATGTTTATGTTGGTTTGTATTAAGATATATAATCTGTTTATGTTGGTTTGTACTAAGATATATAATCTGTTTATGTTGGTTTGTATTAAGATATATAATCTGTTTATGTTGGTTTGTATTAAGATATATAATCAGTTTATGTTGGTTTGTATTAAGATATATAATCTGTTTATGTTGGTTTGTACTAAGATATATAATCAGTTTATGTTGGTTTGTACTAAGATATATAATATGTTTATGTTGGTTTGTACTAAGATATATAATCAGTTTATGTTGGTTTGTACTAAGATATATAATCAGTTTATGTTGGTTTGTATTAAGATATATAATCTGTTTATGTTGGTTTGTACTAAGATATATAATCTGTTTGTGTTGGTTTGTACTAAGATATATAATCAGTTTATGTTGGTTTGTATTAAGATATATAATTTGTTTATGTTGGTTTGTACTAAGAATATAATCAGTTTATGTTGGTTTCTATTAAGATATATAATCTGTTTATGTTGGTTTGTACTAAGAATATAATCAGTTTATGTTGGTTTCTTTTAAGATATATAATCTGTTTATGTTGGTTTGTACTAAGATATATAATCCGTTTATGTTGGTTTGTACTAAGATATATAATCAGTTTATGTTGGTTTGTATTAAGATATATAATCTGTTTATGTTGGTTTGTACTAAGATATATAATCAGTTTATGTTGCTTTGTATTAAGATATATAATCTGTCTATGTTGGTTTGTACTAAGATATATAATCTGTTTATGTTGGTTTGTACTAAGATATATAATCAGTTTATGTTGGTTTGTATTAAGATATATAATATGTTTATGTTGGTTTGTACTAAGATAATATATAATCAGTTTATGTTGGTTTGTATTAAGATATATAATCTGTTTATGTTGGTTTGTACTAATATAATATATAATCTGTTTATGTTGGTTTGTACTAAGATATATAATCTGTTTATGTTGGTTTGGTAGCGAGTAATTGGTCGAGAAAATACAACCCGCAACAGTTGGGGGTGCAGATCACAATCTGTCAACACGACTTTGCAACATATATGCACGCAGTATTCTCTAGAGACCATCTCTAAGGATGTTATTGAATGTTTATTCAAAGTTTACACAGTCACAGTTTATGCTGCGCTCTGCCGTTCAGAGCACTGAGTGAAAATGTGGTTTGTAGTACTCTGTACACCCTCTTCCTTTTTGGAATCCAGCTTCTTCTGTTCTTTTAACATCTTGTATACTGCTGTCGCCTGACGATGATCTTGCAGAAGACCTCGATGGGGACGGACTGTTGCTGTAGCTGGTGAGGTAGCCTTTCTTGGGAGATTATTTAATAACGGTAACTTTGCACAAGTCACTAGGAACATTCTTGTCCATACATATCTTCATGAATAAGTGTAGAAGTGTCTGGCTGCAAATTAATCGTCTGCTTTCAATAGCTCTGCGTTTTACTGGTCATGACCCTGTGTCTTGATAGCATTAACTATGTCCTCCTTGGCTGGTGGCTCTAGGTCGATATCTAGGTCGTCTGGCGCTTCTAGAATGTATATGTGTCAATAGCTGAGGTGAATAATATATACTGACAACTCAGTCATTGCCGTTTTTATTCGGTGGATAATTTCACACCTCATCGCGTATTGTTAATGCGCTTTTGTCTGCATCATCTCCCAATGTTGCTTCTTGGAGACGTAACCAAGAACTGTTCCCCGCTAGGCATCAATTACCAAGGAGATCTTAATATGCCACGAACACCTGCAGACTGATGAAAGAAATCTTTTGTTCCGTGGCAGACATCGTGTTTCTACTCTATCAAACCACATGTCTGTAGACCGACAACTTTCCCTTCTACGTGTGACACCTAGAATACCTTAATTAATCCGCCAAGAACACCAGCTGATTCTTGACCGTATAAAACGATATTGCTACAGTAGACGTGTTGCACACTGAACTGACATAGCAACGGCTTCTCAAATCTTGGTGTTTGATCGATGGCGTTTGTCTATATTTCTGGTTCACACCTCGGTACCACAATATTTGCAGTTCGTTTATATTTCCTGCTGCTTGTCCAACGACATCTAGGTGGATTTTGTAGAATTTAGGTTGTCACAATTTTATATGTCACGTTCACGAGGAGAACGCGGCACAGCGAAATTAATCAAGACTCATCTTAAGAGAAATGCACTCAAATGTCCAAATACAATGGGGTATGGCGGCACACATTTTAAATTTGTCATGCACGTTTCGCCTCTTCGATCATGAATTAGAGCATTGACGCCATTACATGGAAACCTCGCAGCTTTCTCGGTAATCAGGACTTGACATACGAGACACTGTGAACTCGGGCACACACACGACTATAACATAGTAATCGTGATATGTTATTGGTCATCTTATATAGCGCGGTATCCAGTCCGCAGACTGTTCAAAGAGTTCTTTACACTTCACCCGCTGGCAGACCTGTTCATTAAAAACCAATTCGATTCTCTGGAGTACATTCAGTCACGCTGCAGTTACTACGCGAATACTATAGTTTGCTGCCGTCACGTTTCTTTCTTTATTTCTTTCTTCATGTGCAGGCTTCCTGTCAACGTCGCTCAGCTCAGACGAAGCCAGCATTCGTTAATTATTCGGAAGAAATAACACTGAATGGAAGCTGAAATCAGAACCATCGTGTTTTCCCTTTTCCTGCTGTGTAGGGACTGTGTGTCCTGCATGTGCCGCATTTTGTCCTGTTGCTATGGCAGTTTGTCCTGTTAACGCCGCAGTTTGTCCTGTGCAATATTGTGCTGTTAAACGACAGGTATTTCCTGCATTTCCGATTCGAAACCATTTGTTGACCATTAGTTATAAGATCACTCTCGGCCAACAATTAGGGGGCGCGGATGTGTGCAGCAGAAAATTAGCTCGACATTTGATTGGTGAATGCTGCGATTGAGCCAAAACGACAGCGATCAATGACTCGGACAGAAAAATGCGTTTATAAAAAGAAGTGAATCAATGCTAGAAAACGGCGCGTTTTTTAGTGTGCTGAAAATCGCATTAGGCCGAGGCACGGCAACGGCGCGTCGACAACAGATGCGAAATCTGTGCAGTGGTGGGCGGGAGGCTCATCAGCCATCAACTGCAAATTGTCCCATCGCTGCTTCGCACTAAATAAACATGCGCCGCTCATAAATGACAAACCTGTGCCAACCAATCGTTGACTTCTGTCGCAGAGACACGACCGGGGGACGGCGGCGGAGGTAACGGAGCCCTGGTCATCACGAACACACTGTGTCAGATGGCGTCGGAGGAAGACTTCGCGTCCGTCGATGGTGGCGCGATGGCTGGCGGCGCTGAAGACGCCGCGGCGCAGCAACAAGAACACGGCGGCCGGAAGAGGTCGCGTAAGGCGGCGAGCAGTCGCTGCGTCTTGCGGGACTTGGAGGCGTCCAGGCGGGATGGTTTGGACAATGACGGCCGAATCATCTACCAAGATGACCCGAAGCGTCGCAGCGACGGGAATTTACGCCAGTCGTGGTTCCATAACTTCTGTAGGCGTTGCTGCGGATGTGGTCGTAATGATGGAGGCAGTGGCAGTCTGGAGAGGACGAAGTCCGAGGACAAGAACCCGGGATACATGGAGGCGGACGACGACATATACAGGAAGATGTGTATCGGCACTCTGTTTGCCTTCATTCACCTCCTGCTGGCGCTCCTCGCTGTCTTCGCCACCTACTCTATGGTCAAAGACCTCATCACATCCATGAAGAACCCCGTCAGGTCGGTGCACTACCGCAAGGTGACTGACTACGAGGCTCCAGGTGAGTACGTGGGGTGTAGTGATTAGAGCGTGGGGTGTAGTGGTTAGAGCGTGTGGTGTAGTGGTTAGAGCGTGGGATATAGTGGTTAGAGCGTGAGGTGTAGTGGTTAGAGCGTGGGGTGTAGTGATTAGAGCGTGTGGTGTAGTGGTTAGAGCGTGGGGTGTAGTGATTACAACGTGGGGTATAGTGGTTAGAGCGTGGGGGTAGTGATTAGAGCGTGGGGTGTAGTGATTAGAGCGTGGGGTATAGTGGTTAGAGCGTGGGGTGTAGTGATTAGAGCGTGGGGTGTAGTGATTAGAGCGTGGGGTGTAGTGGTTAGAGCGTGAGGTGTAGTGGTTAGAGCGTGGGGTGTAGTGATTAGAGCGTGGTTTGTAGTGATTAGAGCGTGGGGTGTAGTGATTAGAGCATGGGGTGTAGTGATTAGAGCGTGGGTGTAGTGGTTAGAGCGTGGGGTGTAGTACTTAGAAGGTCGGATTTTTATTTTAGAGGACCAGGGTTCGAATCCTCTTGCTGCCGCTTCACTCCTCGTTGTATTAGTTCATCCTGCTCTATGACTACGAGTACCTGACTGTGGACAGTGTTTCACTCCTCGTTGTATTAGTTCATCCTGCTCTATGACTACGAGTACCTGGCTGTGGACAGTGTTTCACTCCTCGTTGTATTAGTTCATCCTGCTCTATGACTACGAGTACCTGGCTGTGGGCAGTGTTTCACTCCTCGTTGTATTAGTTCATCCTGCTCTATGACTACGAGTACCTGGCTGTGGACAGTGTTTCACTCCTCGTTGTATTAGTTCATCCTGTTCTATGACTACGAGTACCTGGCTGTGGACAGTGTGGACATAAATTAAAGGGTGGTATTCGCGCAGTAATTGTGGCGTGGCTGAATACTTTCCAGATAAGTTGAGTTGGTATTGGAATGAATGGGTGTAGAGGGGGTGAAATGTAAACGCCAAGAACTGGATACAGGGCTATACAAAACTTACTGACGTTTACACAACAATAATGTCGTTGTTGTCTAGTTACCACGGTGACGATGTTGAAGAAGAATATCTGCAGAATCGTGTCATGTCCTGGCCTAAAGAGCATAATCGACGAACGCCGCCTGGTGGTTTTCAGAGTGATTACTGGTACTTTATGTGTTGAACTGTTCGTTAGATTAATTCGTCTACGATACTAATAGATGCACTAGCGAAGACAACATCTAGAGATAACCACAAGTGTGGCAATTAATCATAGCACTGCTGAATAGGATTGTAAGAGTTGCTGATTAAAACGTTTATATTATACAACGTGGGTGTTTGAACTATGACATCCGTCACAGTGCAGTGTAGATTACATATAAAACATTCCCTTTGCCAGAATACGATAGACAAGTGGTCGTGTAGATACTAGCCATGCAAATATGTTTAAAACATGCAGAGGCAACCGCTGTGGACTACCAGATGTTGCACGTGACGACATTTATGGTTTTTTACTGCTAAAGTGATTTCCAATGTGCAAAAAGGGGATGCTATGACGACGGACGCAGGACGGTGGAACGAAATCAAAACATACGCAACCGTGGAATATTAAATAGATCGTGACACTTGTTGTCGACACGTTACGGAGGCAAGGAATATACGGCCGTGATTATAACATCGGCAACGTGGTAGAGATACGAGATTGCCAAGATAGACAATATATTGAACAAGAAACGATAAGATGAAGACGATAAAACAACGGAATTGGAACATAAAACAAGGCACGGCGGAAATATGACAATTAAAAGTTACAAAGTTCGGTTAAAGAAACAATTGTAAGGAATAAGAAATAATATGTAGCTTATAGGAAACGATCAGACGAATTTGGTGAATAGCTTAGTCCTATGACCACATGGCAAAATCTGCCAATATGTCCGTGTGCGGATGTTGATGTAGACAATCATAGATCTGTCTATGATAAGATATATTAGTTCTTTTTACTACTTGACCAAGTAACATTCGTAATATAATGGCGGGCCAATATCAGGTTTGTTGTTTGTCGTTCTGTAGTATTCTGTGCACGATTTCGAATGGGATTTTCCAAACGTTGCAGACATGATGTATTTGCCAAATGCAATACACATGTCGTTTATTGCCATTTCCACCATTACAAAACACGCCGATGATAATATATTAAAAGGAGAGCATTTCGTTAAAATTGCACGAATGTGGAATATAATCCTCTGGTAGCACGCTAGTATAAATAACCCGGATGTTCCGTTAACCAGTTTAAATTTTCAGGAAGCAGCAACGTAATGTCCACACGTAATTGCTGGTGGCGTTCGTAACTAACCAGGGACCAAACGCGGGTCCCGGAACAAATTAAGTCGTCGCAGAAAGCGCCTGAAAAAATACCCACTCATTGTTAGGCTATCTCCACCAACACGTTTCACGCCTGACGCCATGACTCAGAATCCCTACAGTGTTTCACTTTGCTGAAGTCAAAAAAGATAAAAGTATTGCGAAGTATTTGCAGTTACACTGTGTGCAATTTACAATACAGTATTGCGTATGTGTGCATTAGGACCTACATTCAATAACATTGCAGTGTAATTATATATTTATTTTAATGTTTAACAATTCAAATAGGTTGTCCCTTCCTTCCTAGTAATGCATAATAATCTAATAAATTATTTATCCTAACTATGTAGGAAAACTTGAAGCAAGGAATGAATATATTAAATACGTAGTTTAAAAATATAGGTTGTAAACGATAACATAAATAAAAGTACAAAACAGTTTTGAAACCACTGTGTTACCCGCCTGTTGTATGTGTGTATGTGTGTGTGTGTGTGTGTGTGTGTGTGTGTGTGTGTGCGTGCGTGCGTGCGTGCGTGCGTGCGGGTGTGCGTGTGTGCGTGTGTGCGTGTGTGCGCGCGTGTGTGTGTGCGTGTGTGTGTGTGGTGTGCGCGCGTGCATGCAAGCGTGCGTACATGTATGAGTTTGCGTGCGTGCGTGCGTGCATGCGCGCGTGGGTGCGTGCGTCGTATTAGTGTATCCGGGCGATGACAAATGGCACGTCACATTGGTCAAATTGTCGTTCGAGCACGTGCTTACGTCATGGTAAATGTCCTGCCGGATGCTGGTAATCAACGACTTCATTAGCGCGTCATACATTCACACTTGCCTAGCGTTTACGGAACCATGTGCATATCTATGCCAACGGTGCACATATTCTTGCTGCCGTATCTTTGTCTATTTCACTGATTCTCCCCCCCCGTGTGTATCCACCCACTCGATTCTCCCCCGTGTGTATCCACCCACTCGATTCTCCCCCGTGTGTATCCACCCACTCGATTCTCCCCCCCCGTGTGTATCCACCCACTCGATTCTCCCCCCCCGTGTGTATCCACCCACTCGATTCTCCCCCCCCGTGTGTATCCACCCACTCGATTCTCCCCCCCCGTGTGTATCCACCCACTCGATTCTCCCCCGTGTGTATCCACCCACTCGATTCTCCCCCCCCGTGTGTATCCACCCACTCGATTCTCCCCCGTGTGTATCCACCCACTCGATTCTCCCCCGTGTGTATCCACCCACTCGATTCTCCCCCGTGTGTATCCACCCACTCGATTCTCCCCCGTGTGTATCCACCCACTCGATTCTCCCCCGTGTGTATCCACCCACTCGATTCTCCCCCGTGTGTATCCACCCACTCGATTCTCCCCCCCCGTGTGTATCCACCCACTCGATTCTTTCGCTGATTCCTGGGTAATGGATGCAAAACCATCAATGCCTGTTCCACACCGATACCTTCTCAGTTCGTCCATTTGTAACCGTCTTGCCCTAAGATTTACGTCTCGGTAGACCTACATTTATCTGCACATTCCCGATGAATTGAAGATGTATGAATTGAAGCATGCTTGGCACGATTATAAGCCTTGAGGGGACCATTGCTTTCTCGCCTGGCTGCAACACCTGCTCTGCGTAGACATCTAAGCCGTCTGTATTTTGTACTGCCTAAAGCATCGTACGGAATATAAACTGGCATTTAATCTTTCTGATAAATGCGAATTGGATTTGGCAGAATCAATATTCGCTGCAACACATGTGTATCATTCGATGGTTAACCACTGTGCTGTGGTGTGCTGTGCTGTGCTGTGCTGTGGTGTGCTGTGCTGTGCTGTGCTGTGCTGTGCTGGAAATGGCCACGGAGAAGCAGTCGCGGGACCGACTGTGGATCACCTCAATGTAATAGTTTCTGCCTCGAGTATAATAGTTTCTAGAGCTGTCAGTGTTCCGTGTCTGGACCGAAACTGTGGTTCTCGGTTCTACCCTCCAGACATGGGCCGTATGCATGGACCGGGCGTAGCGTAGTCCCAGACTAAGTCCTACGTCCGGACTAGCTACGCTATAGACTAGCAATACATTTAGTCGCGATGCATGAACCGGGCGTAGCGCATCGATAGTCTAAGACTAGTTAGTCTCTAGACTAGGCTCGCTAGTCCGGACGTAGAAGGATTCCCAAGGGATTCCAGACACATTCCATTGCACTGCGAACGCGCAAGGGGTCAAAGGGTCATATCTGTCAATTTGGTAGTCCAGAGTCAGCGTAAATACCGAAGTTGTCTGCGGCGGAAAGCGGAAGGGAAACGCAAACTTTATAGATGAATGTATTATATGCGTGATTGAAGGCATCGCCAACAATAAAGTAACGATCACGAGTAAGTTACAAAGCTCGATAACGATTAAAAGAGAGACATTTTGGCGAGATACCACAGCCAAGTCGAAGCCAAGGTAAACTTTCACAAGGAGGACAATCGACATTAAATTTTAAAAGAAATATTTACAGTGATTAGTGTGTGGGACCAAAACAGACGGGGACGGACCACCAAACAAAACAGACGGGGAGAGGACCACCAAACAAAACAGACGGGGAGAGGACCACCAAACAAAACAGACGGGGAGCGGACCACCAAACAAAACAGACGGGGAGCGGACCACCAAACAAAACAGACGGGGAGTGGACCACCAAACAAAACAGACGGGGAGAGGACCACCAAACAAAACAGACGGGGAGTGGACCACCAAACAAAACAGACGGGGAGAGGACCACCAAACAAAACTGACGGGGAGCGGACCACCAAACAAAACAGACGGGGAGTGGACCACCAAACAAAACAGACGGGGAGCGGACCACCAAACAAAACAGACGGGGAGCGGACCACCAAACAAAACAGACGGGGAGCGGACCACCAAACAAACCGCTGCCATACGCCGATGTTATCAATGACATAACAATCGTCAACAATCGTCAACAATCGACAGTATATCTAAATGTCTAAATCTGAACTCTGAATGTTATCAACAATTTCCAAAGGATTCGTTCGATCACTGAATATTCTATTTCGCCTCAAATGTCTTCGACGTCGTCTACACCAAACAATCGCTGTCCCAATCTAACATTTGCACTGTGGTTACGCCAGAGACTAAGGAGTTAGTTCTTGTGCGTAAGGATACACCGGGACTTATCGGTAATTTGAGTTTAGTATGTGTTCATGCAAACCGACTAGCCAGCTTACGCTTTAGCCTAGGCGTTACGCTATGGCTAAAGGCGTTATTCCCTGTCCATGCATACGACCCACAACACTAGTTGTTCGCAATGACGTTGCCCATTCTTGGTGTTATTAACTCAATAGTATCTAATGTCCGTATAAGTCGAGGTATGCGTTGGAACGAGCCGGTCTGCCAGGGGGTGAAGTGTAAAGCGGTTTGTGCAGTCCGAAGCACTAGATACCAGATTTAACAAGATTTAACAAGATTGCCATCCAAAACAACAAGTTCCAGATGGCAAGTCGACAAGGAAGCCATTGGCTTATCGAGAGTCCAAAAATGTTATCATCTATGTGTAGCCCGCCCTTATCATATATATGTCAATTCTATTTTTAAACATATTCACACTACATTAACACGATCATTTGGCAGTTTGTTCCATTCATTTATCACCCTCTGTGAGAAAGAGTATTTTATCATGTCCAACCTACACTGTTCCTTAACTAATGCTGCTTTGTGTCCTCTGGTTCTACTGCCTTCTTTAAGTTTGAAGAACATATTCCTATCAACATCCTCGTAACCGTTCACTATTTTAAACATTTCTATTTGGTCTCCTCTTAGTCTCCTGGTCGCTAGTGTTGTCAAACCACATTGTAATAAGCGACTTTCGTAACTAAAGTCTCTCAATTCTGGAATCAATTTAGTTGCTCTTCGTTGTATTCTTTCTAGCTTGTCTATGTCCTTCTTACGATACGGCCTCCATACTTGTATACAATATTCCAAATGTGGTCTAACTATTGCTTTGTACAGGGGTACAATTAGCTGTTTCTCCTTATACGTGACAGTTCTCCTAATTAGCCCTAGAATTTGATTTCCTTTCGAAGCAGCAATCCCGCATTGCTCTGAAACTTTCATGTCAGCACTAAATGTTACACCTAAATCCTTTTCTTGTGTGCTTCTACCTAGTACAGCATTCCCCATTTTATATTCTTCGTCCATGTTTCCATGTCCTATGTGTATGCATTTACACTTCCCAAAATTTAATAACATTTGCAATTTTTCAGACCATTTAACTAATTAATCTAGATCATCCTGTAAACTTTGTTTATCTGTATCATTAGCAACCTTTCTGAATACTTTTGTATCATCTGCAAATTTGAGTACTTTGCTAGATATGTCATCTTCCAAATCGTTTATATATATATATATATATATATATATATATATATATATATATATATATATATATATATATATATATATATATATATATATATATATATATATATATATATATATATATATAAAAAACAGTATAGGGCCTAATACTGATCCCTCAGAACAGATTTCCAGTTTGAAATCTCACTATCTACTATTATTCTCTGTCTTCTGTGTGTAAGCCACTTTTCTATCCAGGTGATTACATCATTGCCTCTACCATGGCCTTTTAGTTTAAGTAACAATCTTTGATATGGCACTTTATTGAAAGCTTTCTGAACATCTAAATAGACAACATCCACTGGTGACCCGTCATCTACCCACTTTGTAATTTCTTCCAAAAACATAAGAGATTGGTTAGACATGACCTTGTTTTTAGGAACCCATGTTGAGATGTATTTATTAATTTATGTTTTACAAGGAATTCCACCATGTGGTCTTTAATTAATGTTTCGATTAATTTACATATAACTGATGTTAAACTCACTGGTCTGTAATTTTCTGGCTTGTTCCTCGATCCCTTCTTAAATAGCGACATAATGTTTGCCTCTTTCTATTCTGAAGGAACTATTCCTTCTTCTAGTGACAAGTTAAACACTTTTGTTATATAAGAACGTACATTTCATTTCATTTTGTTTTAATGCCCGTTGTGTACTTGCGTGTGTTGACCATAGCGCGGTGAGGCCGATTCGAATTATGTAGTTTCTCGTCTCAGTTATATAGTTGTTTGTGATTGACCCATCTTAGCTCTGTGTTGGCGCATTACAATTGTTTAGGAGTTTTCCTGTCTCATTCTTTGAAGAGTAGACATCTCCCAATATCATACACCGAAACCTTGACAATGTCGTAGCGGCGATTTAGGCTCTCTCTAAATAAATATTACGACAACGGGGGGGGTACTGATATAAAGAAGAACTAACAAAGAAAACTTCACCGCATTAGCCAACCTTAATCTTTATTACAACCATCAATGACAGTCGACCAGTTCCAGCCAAGCTTAGGACACCTATCAACACCTCACCAGCATACCCAGCCCTTGGCTGAGAAGAAAATCCTCCTCAGCCTATACCACTGTCTGCCTGCAACTGTTCTGTCTTTCTCCCTGTTTACAACACCATATAACATCCAAGTCTGTCTCACCAAACACTAACTAGCCAATCATCCCATCTCATTTTCCCGCCTTCTAGTTTGAAGATACTAACTAACACCACATGTTTCTCACGAGGCCACAATCCCTGGATAATTAGTTAACATTTAATACTTATCAATCTGGTGACACTGGACCTTGGCTGTTATATAACACCCCAGAACTGACACCCTAGCACTGACACTGGCAGGGTGCTTATATCAAACCGAGTAAAACTTATATCAAACTGATGACGTAACAATTATATTATAACACTGATGTGTCAATAATCATATTATAATGAGCCCTACCACATCATCCACCAGCTCGACTAAAATTCGTCCTCGAATTTGGTTATAATTATTGCAAATAATAATTAATAATGCTTCACAAAATATGACATGCACATAATATAACAACAACAAGTCTAACCGTCTGATGATCAGTCAAACGCTAGACTTGTATAAGATATATCAATAGATTAGTGTAAATTATTAAAGTGTCCATAGGTGATAATATAATAATAATAATAATAATGTTTATTGTCTCAAATAACATAAATTCATATACATACAATCAATCAGCCGATCAACTACTAAACACATTTAAGACAATGGAAAAGAAGCAAATTGCTTATGTTTCCTTTTTCAATTATACATTAAATATATTATGCGCCACGAAGTAGGATTATTCACATGTGACTTATTCACATGAAATATAATACTAAGTAAACCAATAGTTGTTCACAAGTGATTTCTAATACTAGTATACCACATTTGTCTAATCAATAACTTGTTTGTAATAAGATATGATAAAAAGTTTACCACAAATAAGTCATTCATATATAATAATACATATGACTATTATAGTAAATTATACTGGTATATAATAATACATATGACTATTATAGTAAATTATACTGGTATATAATAATACATATGACTATTATCGTAAATTATATTTGTATATAATAATACATATGACTATTATAGTAAATTATACTGGTATATAATAATACATATGACTATTATAGTAAATTATACTGGTATATAATAATACATATGACTATTATCGTAAATTATATTTGTATATAATAATACATATGACTATTATAGTAAATTATATTTGTATATAATAATACATATGACTATTATAGTAAATTATACTGGTATATAATAATACATATGACTATTATAGTAAATTATACTGGTATATAATAATACATATGACTATTATAGTAAATTATACTGGTATATATAATAATACATATGACTATTATAGTAAATTATACTGGTATATAATAATACATATGACTATTATAGTAAATTATACTGGTATATAATAATACATATGACTATTATAGTAAATTATACTGGTATATAATAATACATATGACTATTATAGTAAATTATATCACAATTGACCAGAGTAATCTCGTTCGTAAGTTCCCCAGATGTGATGTTTCCCTTTCTTTTTAAATATATAAATAGACGTACAATCATCCAAGATGCAGCAAAGAGAAGGTGTCCATTTTGGCCACACACAATCCTCATAAATGAGAGAGTAGAATAAGAATAATAAACTGAAGAATAATTATTTAAGTCCTGGATTAGAGACCTTTTTCAAAACATTAGAAATCAGCAGTGTGACCATTCACTGCATGTAAGTGATTGTCTGCAGAAAGTAAAGTAATCGGGGAACACAAATCAATATATGCCTCACTTAGATTACATATCCTGCCTTCTCTGCGTTTCTTTGGTACCCTCGGACCGCTCTATCTATGCTGAGTTTCTTGGGTACCCTCGGACCCCTCTATCTATGCTGCGTTTCTTGGGTACCCTCAGACCCCTCTATCTATGCTGTTCTTCTTTGGCACCCTCGGACCCCTCTATCTACGCATTATTCCTTCTCTTCGGAAGTGCATTTCATTTTTTCTCGAATAGTTTCTACAAGGCCTCATCTCCCTGACTTATCCTGTCATCTAAGAGTGTCTCCCTTGTCATCTTTATACGTTATCTACATACACAATTTACTAACATTCATACCAATATTTGTATTATTTTATTTTCTTTATTTTCTATTTTACTGGCTCCACTAACTCTTTACCTAACGGCCGGACACTTCTTCCTGCATCAGGTCCATCATTGGCACAGTCTGCTATATGTGTCCATATGACCTCCATTTGTCATGTCTGGTACTATGTCCTGCATCAGCCATTGCCACTGCATTCTGTGGCTGCTGCAGATTTCGCATCTCTAACGTTGCATCTCTCGTGCGCCTTTCTCGCGTCGCCTCTATCGCGTCGCCTCTCTCGCGTCGCCTCTCTCGCGTCGCCTCTCTCGCTTTGCATCTCTTGTGGTCGCATTTCTCGTGCTCCATCTCTCGCACGCATCGCATCTCGGGCGTCGCTTCTCTCGCGTTGCATCTCTTGCGATCTCATCTCTCGCGCTCCATCTCTCGTGGTCGCTTCTCCCGCAGTCGCCTGTCTCTCGCGGTTGCTTCTCTGGTGGAGCATCTCTCAGGTCAACATATCTTCATCTCCTGCATTCACATTTGTTTTGCAGTCACATTTCCTGCAGTCACATCTCTGCGGTTACTCTTTCTGCAGTAACATCTCTGCGGTCACTCTTTCTGCAGTAACATCTCTGCGGTCACTCTTTCTGCAGTCACATCTATGTGGTCACTCTTTCTGCAGTCACATCTCTGCGCTCACTCATTCTGCAGTCACATCTCTGTGATCACTCTTTCTGCAGTCACACCTCTGTGGTCACTCTTCCTGCAGTCATATCTCTGTAGTCACATTTCCTGCAGTTGCATCTCTGCAGTTACGTTTCGTACAGTCTCTCATTGCAGGCTTGGGCTGTGTGTGAGCTGCGGTTCAGCTGGCTGGACAGCATGTCAGTTTACCTTACCCATACACTATAACATTTGAACATACTAACCAACACCACATGTTTCCCATGAGGCAACAGTGCCTGTGTAATTAATTAACACTTATACTTATCAATCTGATGACACTGGGCCTTGGCTCTTATTTTAGCATCTTAGAACTGACACCCCAGCACTAACATCCCCGCACTGACACCCCAGCACTGACATCTCAGCACTGACATCCCAGAACTGACACCCCAGCACTGACATCCCAGCACTGACATCCCCGCACTGAGATCCCAGAACTGACACCCCAGCACTGACATCCCAGAACTGACATCCCAGCACTGACATAACAATTATATTATAAAACTGATGTGTCAACTTTCATTCTATAATGAGCCCTACCACAGCAGCACTCAATTAGTTTCCACGATGCGTACGTGTCTGAGGAACGTATAATGATAAATCGATTGAACATAAATGAAGCACTTTTACAGCTGCCGTGGACGCTTAGGTTGAACATCCATGATCTTGTTATGGGGGTAATACCTTTGCCCGAGCAAATACTATATTTTATGCCCAAATAAAGTAGTAAATCAGTAGTCAACAATTCCTTTGAAAAAACCTTCTATTGTTTTATACTTAGTAGCCAACGTTCGGTCAAACATAATGCAATCTTTCCCTGGCGGCAGAATATAGGTGTCCAATGTGCTTGGAAGACGACTCGGACCTCAATATTCATAGCAGTTACACTTATTGAATAGAACAATCAAATACCTTGCCAGTAATACACATCAGTTGTATACATTTTACAAAGA
Organism: Lamellibrachia satsuma; assembly: GCA_033239005.1. NCBI lineage: Eukaryota > Metazoa > Annelida > Polychaeta > Sabellida > Siboglinidae > Lamellibrachia > Lamellibrachia satsuma. Next base: position 6,293,492 of record BSQZ01000008.1, read on the forward strand.
AAATAAGTTATACAGCGAGCTTGTGATCCCAATACAACATTCTAAAGCAATGAATGCTCCCTTCTGTAAGACAGTCCAGATGGCTTCGATCATCTCGGCCAGCTTTTTCAGTTGCTGCACCGACTCTGTTGAACTCACTCCCTGTAGGCTGTTAGTGATAAATCCGTAGGAACTATAATAACATTTCGCCGTAAACTAAAAGCTCACCTGTTTAAACTTGCTTATCCTCCATAGCTCCCAACGTAACAATCCAACTGTTTACAACTGGTATTGCTAATCGATTATAAACTGCTTAAGCCCTTTTGTTTTGGTGCGCTGCCGAGCTTGGGTCTCCCGGGGATTTCAGCGCAATAGAAGCGGTTTTTATATTGTATTGTATTACAAAACCCATTATCGGTCGATAAGGTGTGTATTATATGGTTTCATTACTAACATTTCAACACATTTAATGTAATGAAATGGAAATTTACTGGCGATTCTCAAGATGTGACAAGCCGATTTCGGGAAGTATATGCGTATCTGGGTCACGTCAACCGCCCTAGCAACTGGTTATTAGGATATAATTTGTCGATATATCTTGTCGAATATAACTTTGAGTCAATGAACTATACCCTATGGACTTAAACCATAAACAATTAAAAAGGAACGGCAAAAAATAGGAAAGGGGAACAATTTCTTTGGAGAACTCCAGACCTGACCGAGGCCGAGTGCAACGACAGTACACCGTTCAATCCCCACTTAGTGACAGTTCGATAACATCAATGTAAAAAGTATAAACTGTTATCAACAGATTGGACATTGACATTTTCCTTTGAATTAGACAAAACACGAACATGAATTGCACAATCGCAGGCTGACAGGGAGCGGCCTACAGTTGTGGACTTGTGACACTTGGTGACATTGCTGGCGGGTGATGTTGGGAACACCGACACGTTGCCGTTGCTTGACGGAGCGCTCGACGTTGTCTTTAATTATACCAATGTATCAATAAATAGTTAGGCCTCATTTAGAATATTGCCTACAAGCTTGGATACCATATCGTAAGAAGGGTATAGATACGCTTGAACGAATACAGAGGAGAGCAACTAAAATGATACCAGAACTTAGAGACCTTAATTATGAAGAACGCCTGAAAAAATGTGCTTTAACAACCCTAGAGAAAAGTAAGTTAGGAGGAGATCAAATTAAGTGTATAAGATATTGAATGGATATGAAAATATTGATAGAAATATTATATTCTCACTCAAGAAAGATAGTACAACTAGAGGACATGACGTAACATTAGTAAAGGATCAGTGTAAAATTGGATATCAGGAAGTACTCATTCTCACTTAGGGCAATCAACGAATGGACAAATTGTCTACAGATAGTGGAAATACTAGAAGCGTGAATATGTTTAAAAATAAAGTTGACAAATATCTCAGGTGGCCGGGTTACACATAAATAAACAATTGCTGGACTCTCGATAAGCCAATGACTTCGTTGTCAACTCGCCATCTGGGCCTTTGC
>BSQZ01000008.1:6302500-6342500 GCA_033239005.1 Lamellibrachia satsuma
CTCGCCTGGCAGGTCGGTCTTCGACAACTGTTTGCCAGTGCAGTGGGTCAATATGCCATATTCCTTCAGATCTCCTTTGACTGCATCGTTGTATCTCAACTTAATTCTGCCAAAGTTGTCGGAGGAGGTCACTAGACACACATTGTACGTGCCCATCCTTAGCAAAAAACATATTGATATCTATGCAAAATTCTATAGAATTCCATAGAAATATATAACAAATCTATAGAATTCAACAGAATATAGCAGAATGTTGTACAGAAGAATATTACAGATTCTATTAAAATAGTTTATCTACTTCGATTTTCTAAAGATTTGCATCGATATTTTAGAATTCTACAGAGCACAGCCGAATATTGTATAGAAAACAATGGAAGCTACAAATTATATAGCTATGTCCACAAAAATCCGATCGAATATTTTAAAAACAATTCTTCTGAATATTCTATAACAATTATTTACGTTTTCTTTTGCTAAGAGTAAACCATCGTGGAAGTCTGTGTCTATGGAGAATCTGACGAAAGAGTCATATTGACCTTAATCTGAATATATCGGTTCGCGTGCTTCTAAATGTCCGAATGCCATTTACACGAACTGAATCTTGCAGCTATTATTTCCAAGTCTAAATCAAATTTACAAAAACGTCGTGTGTTTTTTCTCCAGAAAGCAGCAACACCAGCGAACAACTCGCCTTTCGTCTTTCAATAATTAATTGTCATTCGAGGTAACACGACCAGTCGTATTGGTGATTTGTTCACTCGTCGGGGACCGTGTGTAAATGTCTTCATTGTAACCCGACACGTTCAGCTTGTCTGACAGAAGTGTTGTCACAGTGCAACACAATACTCGGCTTTGTTGTCAGCAGCAAGCACTGTTAGTTACGTAAGAGTTGAATTATGCGGCTGTTCCACGTTTATTTGTTGTCCTTAAAGCATCTGCGCTTCCCCGGGAGATCTCTCTCGGATAGTGTTGATCCATCATTGATTAAAGGGAATGTACAATGAGTTTTCATTAGTTAACTGATACGGAGCTAGTCGGGGTTTCGTATAAATAAAATATCCAATTCTCTGACATTTTTTATCGCAAAGTATATCTAAATTAACAATGTTATGCATCGTGTTTTGGACATTATTTCTATGGGATATTTACCGTCAGAAATTGTATAAAAAGAAACTAAGCAAAGCAATATATTATCAAATGGAAAACGTTACATTTCATCTTTAAATGTGAAGTTTTTATTTGTCTGTCAATAATGCGATCTCTGTAAGTATCGTAAGACTGGCATTTTTAGTTCATCGCCACATGGTTTATATTAAAAAATATTAATCTATGAAAGATCGCTTAGCACGTTTTAAATGGATATTATGTTTCAACAAAACCGATATGTAAGAAATACTGATCAATGCAGTGTCCTAATGACCCATGAAACAGTCGTTCGGTTGACCAGTGAAAATCTTTCTATATTCCCTTCATGGCTTGGGCTAGCAAATATAAAGTGAGTCGACAGCAACACTTTACTTTGAATGTAAAAGTACATCAAATATAGTCCTGCTGAATAACGACACGTTACGTTTACTTTGCACAATGCCTTCATTTTCAGTGCGGATGTCCGATTTAGACCTGGTGAACCTCAACTGTTCGTTCACACGCCTTCAGTACGAGGATCCTCATTATCCGGGCACGGAACGTGACGTCATCGTCGTTCGCGGCCCTACCAGCTTTGCGAAGCGGGAAGCCATCTTTCTTCATTTCGCCCTCGAGGACGAAACGAGGGACTTTTTCACTGTCAGCTATTTCGTCTTTCCCGGCTATGACGTATTCAATGTCAGGTAGGCGACTTTCTTAGAGAAGCATGCAAATGTTTAACAAGATTTAACAAGATTTAACAAGACTGCCATCTCGAACAACAAGTTCCAGATGGCAAGTGGACAAGGAAGCCATTGGCTTATCGAGAGTCCAACAATTTTCTCATCTATGTGTAGCCCGCCCTTATCAGATATCTGTCAATTCTATTTTTAAACATATTCACACTACTAGCATTAACACAATCGTTTGGCAGTTTGTTCCATTCATTCATCACCCTCTGTGAGAATAAGTACTTTCTCATGTCCAACCTACACTGCTCCTTAACTAATGCTGCTTTGTGTCCTCTGGTTCTACTGCCTTCTTTAAGTTTGAAGAACATATTCCTATCAACATCCTCATAACCGTTCACTATTTTAAACACTTCTATTTGGTCTCCTCTTAGTCTCCTGGTCTCTAGTGTTGTCAAACCACATTGTAATAAGCGACTTTCGTAACTAAGGTCTCTTAATTCTGGAATCATCTTAGTTGCTCTTCGTTGTATTCTTTCTAGCTTATCTATGTCTATTTTACGATATGGCCTCCATGCTTGAATACAATATTCCAAATGTGGTCTAACTATTGCTTTGTACAGGGGTACAATTAGATGTGATAGTTCTCCTAATTAGGCCTAGAATTTGATTTCCTTTCGAAGCAGCAATCCCACATTGCTCTGAAGCTTTCATGTCAGCATTAAATGTTACTCCTAAATCCTTTTCTTGTGTGGTTCTACCTAGTACAGCATCCCCCATTTTATATTCCTCGTCCATATTTCCATGTCCTATGTGTATACATTTACACTTCCCAAAATTGAATAACATTTGCCATTTTTCTGACCATTTAACTAATTTTTCTAGATCATCCTGTAAACTTTGTTTATCTGTATCATTAGTAACCTTTCAAGACTGTTAAGCCGGGGTGGGTATGTGAGGATAAGCTCTCACTACTTATAAAATGCCCCAACGATGTGCTTCTCGTAAAGCCTCTGACAGTCCAGTCCAGCTCCTGGCCTTCTTGCGGCAGAACTGTTTTTACTGACAGGAGAAGGGGCAAAGGCGGATATCTGGCGCCTTAAAACCAGAAGCTTCGGGCAGATGGGGCTCGTTAACCTTGACTGGTCGCCCGTCTAGGAGAAGGTAAACTCTTATTTCAAACCTCCGCTGCCTTGCGGCTATACCCTCTCATGGGGAAGGCTAGGGGAGTAAACCCTACACAAATCAGGAGTGGAGCCCCGAAGACGGTCTGGTGATCACGTTGTCACTTTTCCGGCAGCTCCTGCAGCCAAGCTGGTGCCAAACGTCATGCTTCGCATTCCTTTGGATCCCACCGGTAAGGCCGATAGCGAGATCCTGATGACTGGGCAACCCAGGATCTCGTAACTCTTGCCCAGGCTTGCGCCCTGGAGAGGCTACTCCAGCCTCACTTCACAGTGTGGAACTAACACGGGAGACAGCAGTTACGAGTGATAAGCCCAACTCGATTGGCGTAGAGTACGGGCGCTACGGGTTGTCTCTGACGGTGGGAGAGATCATCGTGTCTCACTGGTCAGCTACTGCCCGCCTAAGCTGGGCAGCCCCCAGCCAATAAGGTGCTGACTCGCCAACATCTGCCTGCTTCAATGGGTGCTTGGAGCTTAGTGTTTAGGCACAACAAGCAGATGGTAACACTGCACCAGGCAAACAACGAAAAAATAAGAAGTACCCAGCACTTCGCTTCGCAAGCTGGAATGTACGGACCATGTGTCCCGGTTTCTCAGACGACCTGCAACAGGTCAATGACAGCAGGAAAACAGCTATTATCGATAGGGAGCTAACCAGACTCGATGTCAGCATCGCAGCTCTCCAGGAAACCAGACTTGCCTCCAGCGGATTTCTCAAGGAAGAGAACTTCACCTTTTTCTGGAAAGGGAAGGAGCCCGAGGAACCCCGCTTGTACGGGGTTGGTTTTGCTGTCAAGAACTCTCTCCTTGATACAGTGGAGCCTCCCACTGGTGGCAACGAGCGCATTATATCTATCCGTCTCGCCACTGCTGCAGGGTTTGCCCACATCTTCAGCATCTACGCCCCTACATTGGCAGCCTCTGAAGATATCAAGGACCATTTCTATGATGAGCTTGACAGCCTGATTGGCAAGATTCCCAAAGCTGAGCCGCTCATCCTTCTTGGCGACTTTAATGCCAGAGTAGGCTCAGACCATCAATCATGGCCGTCCTGCATTGGACACCACGGCACTGGGAGGATGAACGACAACGGACAAAGATTATTGGAGCTATGCTCATTTCATGGTCTTTGCATCACCAACACTTTCTTCCAGTCAAAGCATCAGCAAAAAGTGTCGTGGAAGCATCCAAGGTCTCATAAATGGCATCAACTAGACCTCGTCATCGCCAGACGCTCTGCTCTGAACAATGTCCTAGTAACACGTAGCTACCACAGTGCAGATTGTGATACAGACCATGCCATGGTGTGCAGTAAAGTGAGACTCTCTCCGCGTAAGCTGCATCGCTCCAAGCCCACAGGTCGCACTCGCATCAATGTTGCTAGAACTGCAAACCCCAAACAAACGGAGCAGTTTGTAGCCTCCCTTGAGCAGTCCCTTCAGGACTTTCCGGATCAGGACGCCACAGCAAAATGGAACACCCTCAGTAATACCATCTACAATGCAGCGATAACTGCATTTGGCAATAGAGAAAGACCAAACCAAGACTGGTACAATGCTAACCTACATGTTATGGTACCCGTCATTGAAACCAAGCGAGAAACCCTGCTTGCATACAAACACAATCCATGCGAGAAGACACTGTCAGCTCTCAGATATGCACGGAGCATCGCACAACGGACAGCAAGACGCTGCGCAAATGACTACTGGCTGAAACTGTGCGAGAGTATCCAAAACTCAGCCGACTGCGGAAACATACGCGGCATGTACGATGGCATCAAGAAAGCCGTTGGCCCCACTGTAAGGAAGATGGCTCCACTGAAATCCACATCAGGAGAGATGCTCACAGACCGGGATAAACAGATGGAGCGATGGGTTGAACATTATTCAGAACTGTACTCCCGACAAACAGTCGTTACTAATGCTGCTCTCAACGCCATCAGGAACTTGCCTATGATGGAGGAGCTGGACAACGAGCCCACAGTCGAGGACCTCAGCAAAGCTATTGACTCCCTCTCTTGGGGCAAGGCACCAGGATGTGACAGCATACCGCCAGAAGTGATTAAGTGTGCGAAACCCGCCTTACTACACCACCTTCATCAACTGCTCTGTCTCTGCTGGAATGAAGGAACAGTCCCTCAAGAAATGCGGGATGCTACAATAGTCACCTTGTATAAAAACACAGGCGACCGCAGTGACTGCAACAACTATAGGGGCATATCATTATTGAGCAATGTGGGGAAGGCCTTCGCTCGGGTCCTACTAATCAGACTTCAGAAACTTGCCTCACGTGTCTACCCAGAATCCCAGTGCGGGTTCAGAGCAGGAAGATCCACCATAGATATGATCTTCTCAGTACGCCAGCTCCAGGAAAAGTGCAGAGAACAGGGAATGCCCCTCTACGTGGCGTTCATTGACTTAACCAAGGCCTTCGATCTTGTCAGCAGGAAGGGACTCTTCCGCCTACTTGAGAAGATCGGCTGCTCTCCCAAGCTACGCAGCATGGTGATCTCCTTTCATGAGAACATGAAGGGTACAGTTGTGTACGATGGTTCGACATCGGAGCCCTTCCCTGTCTGCAGCGATGTCAAGCAATTCTGTGTCCTTGCTCCAACATTGTTTGGGATCTTCTTCTCCCTCCTTCTGTCATATGCCTTCGACTCTTCCTCAGACGGTATCTACCTGCACACCAGATCTGATGGGAAGCTGTTCAACCTGGCACGTCTACGTGCCAAAACAAAGGTGACAGAGGTATACGTCAGGGAGATGCTGTTTGCAGATGATGCAGCGCTCACTGCCCACTCAGAAGAGGCCCTTCAGAGGCTGGTCGATCGCTTTGCACATGCCTGCAGTGAGTTTGGACTCATAATCAGCCTGAAGAAGACGAACGTCAGTGCACGGGATGCCAGCAAAGTCCCCTCCGTCAAGATCAATGACTACACCCTGGAGGTAGTAGAAGACTTCACCTACCTCGGGTCAAACATCTCTAACAACCTTTCGCTGGACAAGGAGATAAACAGACGCATCGGAAAAGCCGCATGCACTATGGCCAAGCTGACCAAAAGAGTAGGGGAAAATAAGATGCTCACCGAGAACACCAAGATGAGAATCTACCAGGCCTGTGTGTTGGGCACCCTCCTCTATGGCAGCGAACCGTGGACAACATACATGTGCCAGGAGCGCCGCCTCAACACCTTCCACATGCGGTGCCTCAAGCGTATCCTCGGCATCACATGGCAGGATCGTATCCCCTACAGCGACATACTGGACCGTGCCAGGATCCGCAGCATGCATTCACTGCTGAGCCAGAGACGCCTGCGCTGGTTGGGCCATGTGCGTCGCATGGAGGACGGCCGCTTGCCGAAAGACATCCTCTATGGACAACTCACCAGTGGCGCGAGGCCAGTGGGACGCCCAGCCCTCAGATTCAAGGATGCCTGCAATCGTGACATGAAGGCTTGTGACATCAGCCCCAAAGACTGGGAAGCAGTGGCCGAAGACCGCACTGCTTGGCGTCAGGCAACACGCAGAGGCATTGAAAGGGCAGATGAAAGGATACAGCAGCATGCGGCAGAGAAGAGGATGCGGCGAAAACAAAACGCAGCACTACCACCAATGTCATCCTGTTTCGTCTGCTTTGGCTGCGGAAAGGACTGCCACTCAAGAATCGGCCTTCACAGCCACAGTGGACGCTGCCAAAATTTGAAAATTTGACAAATTGACAACAGGGCGCATCAGCATCGTCTCTACGAGACTACGCTCTGCCTATTATTAGTAACCTTTCTGAATACTTTTGTGTCATCTGCAAATTTGAGTACTTTGCTAGATATGTCATCCTCCAGATCATTTATATATATTAAAAACAGTATAGGGCCTAACACTGATCCCTGTGGTACCCCTCTCAAAACAGATTTCCAGTTTGAAATCTTACCATCTACTATTACTCTCTGTCTTCTGTGTGTAACCCACTTTTCTATCCAGTTGATTACATCATTGCCTATACCATGGGCTTTTAGTTTAAGTAACAATCTTTGATGTGGCACTTTATCGAAAACTTTCTGAAAATCTAAGTAGACAACATCCACTGGTGACGCGTGATCTGCCCACTTTGTAATTTCTTCTAAAAAACATAAGAGATTGGTTAGACATGACCTTGCTTTTAGGAATCCATGTTGAGATGTATTTATTAATTTATGTTTTATGAGGAATTCCACCATGTGGTCTCTAATTAATGTTTCAAGTAATTTACATACAACTGATGTTAAACTCACTGGTCTGTAATTTTCTGGCTTCTTCCTCGATCCCTTCTTAAACAGCGGCGTAATGTTTGCTTCTTTCCATTCTGAAGGAACTATTCCTTCTTCTAGTGACAAGTTAAATAAGTTTGCAAGTGGTGTACTAATTTGATCAACAATTTCCTTTAGCAGTTTTGGTGGTATCCCATCAACTCCAGGTGATTTATCATCTTTCATCTTCTTAATTTTCTTTGCTATCATTTCAGGAGTTACAAATAATTGCCCTAAATATTCTGATGTATTGCCCTAAAATTTAGTCAATGGAACTGGAAGTGAGCTGGTATCTTCTGTGGTAAACATTCAACTATTTATGGAACATAATATTTAAGATGACCGCCTACGACTGATTTCCTATAAGTATTAAGTGGCGATTTACCATTATTAAGTAAAGATACCTGAATAAAAACAATAGGAGGACGATTACAAGTGGAGGAAGAAAGGGATTGATAGTACAGCTATAGGACAACAACCAGTGCAGTGATAGGATATGATAGGATAGGATAGGAGGAGGATGACAAGTGGAGGAAGAAAGGGACTGATAGGGAGCAGTATAGGACAACAACCAGTGCAGTGATAGGATATGATAGGATAGGTTAGGAGGACGATTACAAGTGGAGGAAGAAAGGGATTAATAGTATAGCTATTGGACAACAACCAGTGCAGTGATAGGATATGATAGGATAGGATAGGAGAAGGATGACAAGTGGGGGGAGAAATGGACTGCTAGGGAGCAGTGTAGGGCAACAACAAGTGCAGTGCAGGAGACATAAGAACAATAACGATAAATGCACGTATGAAATGTCGTATATTCTAAATTACATTAATTGAATGGGGTTTTATCGCCAGACTACTGGAGCAAATTTTTTCCAAGTATAAAATATTATGAATCTATTTGTCTAACGTTGTCTTTTGGCATAATACGCTACCCGTGCGTGCTCACAGGCACGTCAATTCAAATGTTCCACCCTATTCTGCCGAACTATATCTGTAAAATATATTACATGAATTAAGTAATATCGTCGCCGCTGCCGTCGTCGTCCTATAGTTATGTGTGTGTTTGCGCCTGTAGCGCCGACCAGGGCTCCAAGCTCGTAAACTACCATCGAGTCGTGCCGACCTTTGCCTTGTCGTCAGGGCTCCGGATGTGGATCAAACTGATCATGTCGGAGGCTCACTTGATGGACCAAACGAACCGCACGGAGTTCAGGGTGGAGGTAGGCACGGAGTTCAGGGTGGAGGTAGGCACGGAGTTCAGGGTGGAGGTAGGCAGGGAGTTCAGGGTGGAAGTAGGCAGGGAGTTCAGGATGGAGGTAGGCACGGAGTTCAGGGTGGAGGTAGGCACGGAGTTCAGGGTGGAGGTAGGCACGGAGTTCAGGCTGGAGGTAGGCACGGAGTTCAGGGTGGAGGTAGGCACGGAGTTCAGGGTGGAGGTAGGCACGGAGTTCAGGGTGGAGGTAGGCACGGAGTTCAGGGTGGAGGTAGGCACGGAGTTCAGGGTGGAGGTAGGCACAGAGTTCAGGGTGGAGGTAGGCACGGAGTTCAGGGTGGAGGTAGGCACGGAGTTCAGGGTGGAGGTAGGCACGGAGTTTAGGGTGGAGGTGGGCACGGAGTTTAGGGTGGAGGTAGGCACGTAGTTCAGAGTGGAGGTAGGCACGGAGTATAATAATATACTTTATTTATTCACCATCAAATCCGGGACTAGTGCCATATTCACGGGTGATTACAAAATCGGCAAACTTCTAAGAAACATCAATATGCTTTTAAGACAAATAAATAAAAAGCAAAAAGTAAAATTAGGAAACAAAATGCTAGTACGTATACATACATACATACATGCATACATACATACATACATACATACATACATACATTCATACATACATACAAGTTTATATACATACATACATACATGCATACAAACATACATACATACATACATACAAACATACATACATACATACATACATACACACACATATATATATATATATATATATATATATATATATATATAAACCTATGTATAGTAAAATTACAGGTAAGTGCAATGATAACGCAAAAATTTGCAAAAGTGGATAATAAATAATAAAAGCCTAGATTATATTAAATAAGTTAAATAGATACTAAAAAGATAAATAAACCTAAGATAAATAAAACTATACATTAATAAAACTGCATGCATGAATAATACTAAGGTTAAATGAGGTCTGATTAAATTAGTTTAAGAACATAAATGTCTTCAATAATTTTTCAAACTGCCTGGTGTTCTGGATCGCGCGTAGTTCCAGTGGCAGAGAGTTCCACAATGTCGGCCCAGAACAAATAAACGCCCGGCGACCATTCTAGGTTACGCGTGAAACATTAAAGTAAACCATCACCACCGTAGGGTCCTGCGTGGCGAGTGACGATGTAGCAGTGACGCAAGATACACTGGTGTGCCTGCATACGGTGCCGTGTGTACAACCATAAGTAATGTGTACTCAATACGCTTTCTCACTAGGAGCATGTGTAGGTGTTGCAGGACAGCAGTGATAGATCGCCGATCATCTCGTCGAAGTTGCATCACAAAACGAGCGGCTGAGCGTTGAACCCTCTCTAGACGGTGCAGCAGACGGTCAGATATGCCAAAGAGCATAGTCAAGTCTGGATGTCACAAGTGCATGGACAAGGCATTTGCAGACACTGGTCGTCATTGTCCGCCGTGCCCGTGCAATTCTCGAGAGATGATAATAAGCACTTCGACATGCATTTGCCACCTGCGTCACAATCGACAAATCAGCATCGATTTCAACGCCAAGGTCACAGACGACGGTCGTTGTCGCTACATATTGTCCGCAGACGCCAACGTGCTAAATGTGTATTGGTCTGCCCAAGCTCGATGTATGTTTGACAATTGCTTCCGTTTTGCTCTCGTTGAGAACCAGTCCGTTGTCACAGAGCCACGTTTTAACTTCACTGATGCACGCCACCATTCGGATAAGAGCATTTGTATGATCAAACGGTGGAAAATCGACGTATAACTGCGTATCATCGGCGTACAGATGGTGGTGTACGTCGTGTCGGTTGAGTATCATCGGCGTACAGATGGTGGTGTACGTCGTGTCGGTTGAGTATCATCGGCGTACAGATCGTGGTGTACGTCGTGTTGGTTGAGTAAATTCGTTAGAGACGCAATGTAGGCGTTGAAGAGCACCGGCCCAAGAACCGACCCCTGTGGAACTCCGGATCTCATCACGATACATTCAGACACTTCTTTCCCGACACGCACGGCAGAGGTACGACCATATAGGTATGACGCCAACCACGCATGCGCTTCGCCACGTATGCCGTAGCCATACAGACTCCGCAGTAGGATATCGTGATTTATTGTGTCGAAGGCTACTGTTAAATCAAGAAGCACAACAAAGTACTCCACGTCGAGCACCAATAGCTTGCGCCACATCACTGTGAATACGTAAGAGTGCTGTCTCCGCACTGTGGCGTGGTCGGTAGGCACTCTGGTAGACGCCAAGTATGCCATTCTCATTCAGGAAGCGTTGCAGTTGTCTCGAGACAAAGCGCTCCATTGTCTCAGCGACAAACGAAATGTCAGATTTTGGGCGGAAGTTATGCAGCACATTGACATCAGAACCTCGTTCTTTCAGTACCGGCGTCACAATGGCGTGCTTCATTGATTGTGGGACTATAGCAGTGGAGAGCGACGCATTAATTATGCGTGTAATGGCTGGACACAGAGCTTTAATGTGCTGTTTAAGGAGAGACGTTGGCAGCGGGTCCAGCTCACGTGACTTGGTAGCAGATGCTAAAACTATGTTCTTCACGTCTGCAGGTGAAGCAGCTTCAAAACACAGTAGACGTGCAGCCATATTCGTCGCTGCATCTTCAGTTGACGATTGAGTCATATTGCGGCGCAATGCATCGATCTTCTGCGTGAAACTCTTCTGGAATTTCGCTGCCGTAGTAGCTTGTGTAGCGTCTTCAGGTAGCGCCCGGTCTCCAGCTAGACCGAGTAGTGTGTTTGCGATCTGGTAGACACGTCGGCATCTCAGTTCCGTAGTAATGCGATCGCGCTGTGATTTTCGGAACGTGTTTGGTCCAGTTTGTCGACAGTTACCCTCCTCACGACTCAATGCACGCTTCTCGTCAGATAGTTCACTTGTATGCCACGGTGTCATCGGCCTAGCCGTGATAGTCCGCGAGATTACTGGGACATGGGCGTTAACGATGCTACGTATGCATGCATCATATCGAGTGCGGATAACTTCAGGATTTTGTTCAGGAACGTTAAGATCTGATGCCGCGAGATCTGCAGTAAGGCGGCAGCCGTCAATGGCTGAGTAGTTGCGGTATTGAACGCGTCGCGTCAAGCGCTCTGGTTTAGGTTGGCGTAATTCACATACAATCACTCCATGATCAGTGAGAAAAGTCTCCAGCTCAACGGTTGTATTTATGACGTGAGATGTTCCAGACGTGATAACAATAATGAGAAATATACGCACTGCGTGAGCACTGCGTCATCACTACTTCAGCACGGCGTCAGCATTTCGTCAGCACTGCGTCACCACTGCTTCAGCACGGCGTCAGCATTTCGTCAGCACTGCGTCACCACTGCTTCAGCACGGCGTCAGCATTTCGTCAGCACTGCGTCAACACTGTGGATTGCGTTCTCTCTGTACAATTAATATCGCTTACGTCCATCTATTCTATTATGCATACAATTACAACTCTGTGATGGATTCATATGCCGCCTGTGACAGTAACAGGATGTCTATGGCACGTGAAATAATGCCGAAACCGGCTGTGCAACAGACGTTATATTCATTTGCAAAATAATGTAGTCATTATTACTGCATTCGGAGCAGTTATCAGTCTTATTTCATAACATATACAAATGAAGTATATATATATATATATATATATATATATATATATATATATATATATATATATATATATATATATATATATATATATATATATATATATATATATATATATATATATATATATATATATATATACTTTTGAAAGTATGAAGTGGTTGTTGAATGTGTTGCGTGCATGTTACGTTTCCTTTGCAGTACAGCGTCGTGAAATTCTGGGACCGACGTAATGCGACGCAGCAGGAGAAACACCTTTTCTTCATCTTCTTCGAGTGGAAGAACAACATAATCGAACAGTCCGTGTTGCTGTACACGACCACCCCGTGGAGTATCGGCGCGGGACTATGCGGTGTCTTTCTCACGATTCACCGCGGCTTTCAGCTCGCCCAGGTTGCCTACCGCAAGTTCCAGAAGGAGAAGAGGCGACGGACGACCCGGAAGCAGACTCTCCGTGAACTGAAACAAAAACAGCTAGAGGCGGAAGCGGCGTCATGCTGAATGACGTCACAGCTCTTACTGCCTCGTTCTGATAAGGTTGTGATGATTGTGAATTTTAACAGATAATTGTCTTTGGACAGGGGGGTTTTGAGAACTAATTACTTACTTTTTAATTACTCCTCTTGATAGGGGTAATTTGTAGTTGAAAATCGTTATCTCGGTTCAATTAATTAAAACTGGACGAGAATCTACTAATATATTTCATGATATATAAAACGCAATGCTTCCTTGCTTTCGATGACAACGTCAAAGCTGAAAAAGTGACCATGCACTGTATATGCGCACGGAGTGGTCCTGTTTGTGCATAAGTGATGATGTATAGAACATTGTGCCCTGTGGGGTCATCGCCATGTCAGCCTTCCCGAGGATTCCGGGCCATACGAAATGGTCCTGATTGTGCATAAGCGATGATGTATAGAACATTGGGCCCTGTGGGATCATCGCCAGGTCAGCCTTTCCGAGGATTCCGGGCCAGCCGCTGGATCACGTACATAGGTAGTCTAAGGAATGCGTCGAACGTCGTTTTACAACATCCAGGCACGTTCAACACGTAGGCCTACATTATTATATTCATATAGTTATGCAGTTAAAGGGAATGTTTTGTGATTTCCATTGACTAATTGAACGACTGTATTACGGGACATTACAACACTTAATGTGTTTGTATTACTATTCATAACATCTCGGTTGCTTAAAAACAATATAATGATCAAAACGTATGCTATTGTGATCTTTCAACTCTTGATATTTTTGAAAATGAACGATTTGGTGATGAAATAGAACATGCTAGTTTTACGACAAATCTAGAGACCGCTTTACGGCAATTAAAAACCGACCACTAACTCTTCACCATTGAAGGTGAACAACTTCAGCAATGAAGATTAAAGCACAAAGTATAACATTGTTGATTTATATGTGAGTCATCAATGTCATAACTTACATTTGACGTGTAGATTCTGCACATCTTTATTTCATTCCGTAAACCCCTAATGTTTATCGATAAATCTCATAATGTCTAAATTGCATACAATTGTAGATAGAATTGTGCATTGAAAATTTAACTAGAAACACGATAACGTCAGTGTTTGAATGAAACTATTTTATGTCTCTCACGTGCACAAATGTTATGACGCAACACATAGTAGGCAACAATCAATAACGGTGCCATGTCTACCAATCCCTAATATCACTCCGCAGCTGTCCTCATTTAACTACAGATGAATGAGTTGTGTTGAACACAATAAGGGTGATATTAAGGCAGTTGTGTTAATGTTTGTCACGTTGCATTTATTTCTACGCTCTAAGTTAAAACACACGTGCCTTGAAGAACACACCTGTGCCCATGCAATTGTACTTTCTGCAGAGTAACGGATGTATTGAAACGGCAGACTGTCTGTACATGTCAATATCGCAAAATCACCGGGGATACAAAGAATGCTACTATATAAATATGACACATTTGCTCAAATGAATTGTACACTGTAGTTGGTATTAATGAATGGGATTTTTGCTCATATGATCGTTTTTCGTCATCTCTTATTAAGATTTTACAATTGTATTGTTCTGCTTATTTTTAATAATTGTTTTAAATCCTACTGTATAATATCTAAATCCTACTTCTATAATATGTTATTGAATATTTGTGCATTTTGAAGAATATTTAAATTTTCTGATATATTCGGGCTATAAATCAGTGACCTTCGTTTAGTTCTTTACTCTACGTATTTGTTATATATATATATATATATATATATATATATATATATATATATATATATATATATATATATATATATATATATATATATATATAGGTAAGGATATGTAAGGACACCTTCAAGTTTATGACAGTTGCTTGGTATCTAGTCTTGAAGGCAATAACTATACGTATTTGTTGAATAATATATATATATATATATATATATATATATATATATATTAATACGTATTTGTTGATATATATATATATATATATATATATATTCAACAAATGCAACATATATATATATATATATATATATATATATATATATATATATATATATATATATATATATATATATATATATATATATTTGTTGCATTTGTTATATATATATATATATATATATATATATATATATATATATATATATATATATATATGTATATATTCAACAAATACGTATGGTAAAAAACTAAACGAAGGTACTTATACGTTCTGCAATGCTTTCGGCGAAATCTCACTGTTGCTTTCAAGGCCAGATGCCAAGCAATAGCCATAAATTTGAAGGTGTCCTTACATATTGATGAGCCACGAGCTCGTGAAAACAGTTGCTCTCCCTGGTCCGTAGATTACCCGCGCGGTCTGCGTCAACCAGCGCCGAGTGTCTGTCGGTCGTTGCCGGTTTAATATTTGATAAGTTCACGTAGCGATTCGTGTGGGCCTACGACGGAAGATTAGCCTTTCGCGGGCGTTTTTTCGCTAATGTCTACTCTAAAAGATAACGCCCTCCGACTGGCGTGCGATGGATGGCTCCCATGAGATTGGGAATTATTGATTTTCCATGTTGCCTCTGGAGGGGAGTATATCGTTGTGTTACTTAGTTGCATTGTTTCTGATTGTCTGTCACGGTGTGTGATTGTTTTGTTTCTAGTGTGGATGGTCGGCTTTGTAGGGGCCTACGTGGTGATTGTATCAGTTAGTGTTTGTAGGGTTGCATCAGTTAGTGCTTGTAAGGTTGCATCAGTTCGTGTTTGTATGGTTGCATCAGTTCGTGTTTGTATGGTGGCATCAGTTCGTGCTTATGTGGTTGCGTCAGTTCCTGCTTGCATGGTGGCATCAGTTCGTGTTTGTGTGGTTGCATCAGTTCGTGTTTGCATGATGGCATCAGTTCGTGTTCGTGTGGTTGCATCAGTTCGTGTTTGCATGATGGCATCAGTTCGTGTTCGTGTGGTTGCATCAGTTCGTGTTTGCATGGTGGCATCAGTTCGTGTTTGTGTGGTTGCATCAGTTCTTGTTTGCATGATGGCGTTAGTTTTGTGTTTGTGTGGTTGCATCAGTTCGTGCTTGTGTGGTTGCATCAGTTCGTGTTTGTGTGGTGGCATCAGTTCATGTTTGTGTGGTTGCATCAGTTCGTGTTTGTGTGGTGGCATCAGTTCGTGTTTGTATGGTGGCATTGCTTGTGTGGTGGCATCAGTTCGTATTTGTGTGGTGGCATCAGTTCGTGCTTGTGTGGTGGCATCAGTTCGTGCTTGTGTGGTGGCATCAATTCGTGCTTGTGTAGTGGCATCAGTTCGTGCTTGTGTGGTGGCATCAGTTCGTGTTTGTGTGGTGGCATCAGTTCGTGTTTGTGTGGTGGCACCAGTTCGTGTTTGTGTGGTTGCATCAGTTCGTGTTTGTGTGCTGGCATCAGTTCGTTCTTGTGTGGTTGCGTGGCTTTACTGTTCTATATATGTTATGTGGTAATATGATTGTGTGATTGTTAGCTGTATCTACGTGATTGTGCAATTGCACGTTTAGAACTTCGATTTGTTTTTATTGGAATGGGAAGATATGTACATAAATACAATTATGTGTATGATTGCTTTATTGAAATGTGGAACGTGAGTGCGACTTTGTCGTCGTTCACTGTATTGCTAAGTACCACGCATCTGTCCAGTTGCTGTTTATTGATTTAGACATATCGTGTCATATTTACTAAGCACGTTTCCGCCGTTTCAGACTGTTTTCATGATTCCCTGCATTCATGGGTTCACCCTCATTCTTCCCCTCTGTCTCCCACGGCCGTCCCTGCATTCATGGGTTCACCCTCATTCTTCCCCTCTGTCTCCCACGGCCGTCCCTGCATTCATGGGTTCACCCTCATTCTTCCCCTCTGTCTCCCACGGCCGTCCCTGCTTTCATGGGTTCACCCTCATTCTTCCCCTCTGTCTCCCACGGCCGTCCCTGCATTCATGGGTTCACCCTCATTCTTCCCCTCTGTCTCCCACGGCCGTCCCTGCATTCATGGGTTCACCCTCATTCTTCCCCTCTGTCTCCCACGGCCGTCTCTGTTCATTTGGCTGATCATACAATTACATTTCTAAAGATCAAAATCGGCATTCGCTAATCGCAAGTATTTACTTAACAAACTTATCCAACCACTGTTTGTATTTATACGATTAAACAATTAATAGGTGTTCCTAATAAATACATATCTGAAAGATATAGTATGTTTATTTGCTTACAGTATTGCATATTTTACGCACTAATATGGCTATGATTATATTTTATGGTGCACTATAATACCTTCGTTATGAGCTATATAAGGTTTGCCATATTCCTTAGTTCGAAAGTTACAGAAGACGATGTGATGTTGTTGATACAGCGCGGGCCTTTTTCGTCGGAGTCACAGTTTCACTTTGCTCAATGTCAGTGAAAGCCTGAAAAATATATCTCCATCTACCCAAATGGCATGAGAGATATCACTATGGGCATTGCATGAGAACAATGTATGACTGGTTGTGTTATGCTATATTGCTATTTTTACTAACTGTATTTTAAATATATTTTATGATCATGTGATTAAAATAGTTATGACAATCCAACAAACTTCTCGGTTGTCTGATTTGACATGACAATAAAAGTAGAAGATGCCGCATATGCATGTCCCTTCCTCTCCTACGTTAACCCACCTTCCTCCTCCCTCTCACACACTCATATATCTCTCCCTCCCGCTCTCCCCATCGCTAAATCCTCGCTCTCTTCTCTCTCTCTCTCAGACACACACACACACGCACACCACACACACACACACACACACACACACACACACACACACACACACACACACACACACACACACACACACACACACACACACACACACACACACACACACACACACACACACACACACACACACACACACACACACACACACACACACACACACACACACACACACACACACACACACACACACACACACACACACCACACACACACACACACACACACACACACACACACACACACACACACACACACACACACACACACACACACAGTCTCTCTCCCCTCCCCCTCTTTCTCCATTATCTCTCTTTCTTCTCTCTCTCCCTACCTCCCTCTATCTCTCTCCCTCCCTCTCTCCCCCTCCGTCCCCCTCTCTCTCTACACACACACACACCACACACACACACACACACACACACACACACACACACACACACACACACACACACACACACACACACACACACACACACACACACACACACACACACACACACACACACACAACACACACACAATATATATATATATATATATATATATATATATATATATATATATATATATATATATATATATATATATATATATATATATATATATATATATATATATATATCTTTACCCATCTCTCTCCGTCTCCCCCCTCTTTCTCTCTCTCTCTCTCTCTCTCTCTCTCTCTCTCTCTCTCTCTCTCTCTCTCTCTCTCTCTCTCTCTCTCTGCAATTGTTCTTGGTAGAAGAACTAACGACTGCCAAATGTTCGAGAAATGGACACACGTTGTGTTCCATTGTTCTCTTCGCTGATTGTAGTTGTGACCAATCAAAAACGACACAAGTCAATTATCAGGCTACGCATCTAAAGTAACACGAACGCTCTGCCAATTTGTCATGGCAACCTATAAAACTGGTGTTGGATTGACGTTAGCTTCAGAGATTTATTCCTGGGAATAACACCTAACTGTTTCTTTCTCTGCTTAATTCCGGTGGCCATCAAATGCATCGCGCTATTCCTTTCAACAAATCATTTCCGCAACCACGCAGGTTTTATGTCCCGTGCCTGCGACTATTCCTGAATATTTAATGTCATAAGAGGTGTTGGTCGTTATCAGGTATATTTGAGGACATCTAACGCATGGCTGTAATGACCCGCACCTTGACAATAGAAACGACCACGTCCACATAAACCCATCTCCGACAATCACACTTTGGGAATACGACAGCGACACAGAACACATCTGGACATATCAAAAGATATCATATCAACATATCTGGTGTAACTATATGGCGGCCGCGCTCCGTGGGACCTTGTCCAAGGCGTCTCGGTCAGCGTTGAGCGCTGACCAGACGCCAGGCACCAGCCGGTTATTGCAAAAAAATTAATAGAACTTGATGTGTCTGACGCGTTGGCGCTGTTATCAATGACTAAATCAACCTCATTCATCCAGTCCCCTACGCTCCCACTGGAGCAAAAGGAGCCAACAAATCATATCCAGCCAGCACGGTCTTGGGAGAGACAGCCGAGTTCAATGAAGGTCTTCACAGCGATATTCACCTCTTCCTCAACAGTCCTTCTCCATGAGACCTGTGGTCCGCCTCTTCGTCTTTCTCTACGTGGTGTCCATTTGTGAGCGGCTGTGGAAGCCAGCTCCATCTTCTCTGTTTCACCTCGTCTACGATGTTGTTGATGTTGATGTTTCACCTCGTCTACGATGTTGTTGATGTTGATGTTTCACCTCGTCTACGATGTTGTTTATGTTGATGTTTCACCTCGTCTACGATGTTGTTTGTGTTGATGTTTCACCTCGTCTACGGTGTTGTTTATGTTGATGTTTCACCTCGTCTACGATGTTGTTTATGTTGATGTTTCACCTCGTCTACGATGTTGTTGATTTTGATGTTTCACCTCGTCTACGATGTTGTTTATGTTGATGTTTCACCTCGTCTACGATGTTGTTGATGTTGATGTTTCACCTCGTCTACGGTGTTGTTTATGTTGATGTTTCACCTCGTCTACGGTGTTGTTGATGTTGATGTTTCACCTCGTCTACGATGTTGTTTATGTTGATGTTTCACCTCGTCTACGGTGTTGTTTATGTTGATGTTTCACCTCGTCTACGATGTTGTTTATGTTGATGTTTCACCTCGTCTACGATGTTGTTTATGTTGATGTTTCACCTCGTCTACGGTGTTGTTTATGTTGATGTTTCACCTCGTCTACGATGTTGTTGATGTTGGTGTGTTCTGTGATTTATTTGTTCGTCTCAGGATACTTCTTAGGCACCTTCCTTCAAAACCTCTGAGTCACCTCTCTGTCTTCTTGTTTGTTCTCCATGTTTCTGAAGAGTGCAGTAGTACTGAACGGGCGTTGGATCTGTATATTTTCAGTTTTTTTGAAATTAGCTAAATAACACAGCCAACTGGTACGCCATGATCGGGACAGGGGACTTGCTACCCGTTGACTGACCAATATCATATACTAATACTAGGACTACATTGACTTAGCGTTACGTAAGTACGAGCAACAATTCCCATCATCCGGACGGGATAACTTGGTAGTTCGTAAGTAACTATCGTGGCACCGATTTCAGGGTACACAAAATATTCCATTTATGCCTTTATACTGGGTGCTGCCAGTCAATATTTTAATGACTTTTGGAAATCAAACTCTCGAAACTATGACGTAATAGTGGCAATGCCCTTACGATGCATAACTTTGTAAAAGAAATGTAGAAAAGACGCACGACGTTGTTAACAATTGTTCTCTTAACGTTGTTAACAACTGTACGTAACTGTTCGCTTAACGTTGTTAACAATTGTTCGTAATTGTTCGCTTAACGTTGTTAACAATTGTACGTAACTGTTCGCTTAACGTTGTTAACAATTGTACGTATCTGTTCGCTTAACGTTGTTAACAATTGTACGTAATTGTTCGCTTAACGTTGGGAACAATTGTACGTAATTGTTCGCTTAGCGTTGTGAACAATTGTACGTAAAGAGCACTTCGATTGTTCGTAGGAATGGTAATAGTAGGGTGAATTTCGAAAAAAATAAAGTGTCACGGGTCCTTCCCGAGGTCGTTGATGAACGGACAACATTCCGCCATGGGTATTGAAACACTTTTCGCACCTTTCGCGGCACCGGTCACAGCTATCTTTAGCTCACTCGGGGAAGTAGTACTACCCAAGCTATGGAAAACAGCAACAGTGTTTGAGTCACTTGTGCTGAAGTGGGTCGATATTTGTGTGAAATCTCAGATTGATGATAGGCAGTTCGGAGGTATGGCAGGGACTTGTACTACTGATGTTCTGGTTGAAATGCTCCACAAGTTGTATGAAGCCACATATGTAATGGGCAATTTCGTGAGAGTTTTATTTCTGGACTACAGAAAAGCATTTGATCTAATTAATCATGATATATTAATCGATAAACTGGTCAAAATGGAATTACCAGCACATTTAGTCAGATGGATGGCAGCGTTTCTCCTAGACCGTGAGCAGAGAGTTGAGATCGGGAACCCTAATGGAGGCGTTCCGCAGGGAACTTTGTCTGGACCTAAACACTTTTTGGTCCATACCAATGATTTACGAACACCTTGCTCTGTCTACAAATATGTAGATGACAGCACAATATTTGAAATATGCAACTAGAGTAGAGCATATGTCATACAGGATTCAGCTAACATTACTGCGCAGTGGTCTAGCGATAATGATATATATATATATATATATATATATATATATATATATATATATATATATATATATATATATATTATATATATATATATATATATATATATATAATATATATATATATATATATATATATATATATATATATATATATATATATATATATATATATATATATATATATATATATATATATATATATATATATATATATATATATATATATATATATATATATGTGTGTGTATAAGAAATGGTTATATATTTCTGTAAGGATAGAATGTATGTTGAATCTCTGCCGTATATTAATATAAATGGGACTGATATTGAAAGAGTTACTCAAGCAAAAGTTGTCGGTGTAACTATATCGTCTGATTTAACCTGGATTGCACATGTAGATGAAATAGTTGCAAAAGCAAGGAAAATTGTGTATATGATCTATCAGTTGAAACGTGCTGGAATCAATTAAATCGATTTGGTTAGAATTTATGTATCTGTGATCAGACCAGTAGCTGAATATGCTTGTCCGATATGGCACACGAACTTGCCTAAAAATTTGTCGGACAATATCGAGATAATCCAAAAACGGTGTCTCAAAACTATATTTCCTGGTTTTACGTACAAGGATATTCTGCAGATGGTAAACATGCAATGCGATATGTAAAGCGTATTTCGGTAGAATGAGGCGCGTGACCATAAACTGAATAAGCTATACCTGAATGGTTTCATATGCTCTAAGGTCATTTAACGAGCTGCCCGTTCCAATGGCTAAAATCGCTACAAAAACTCATTAATACCATGGTATTTGGTACATTGTCAAAACACTTAAATGGTTTAGCGGATATGTTTTATCATACAATTGTAATATCTATTTATTTTCATTTTAATGTAATTTAATTATGTTGAACAGGATTAACTGTATTATTGTAATTGTAATGATACAGTCAGTTTTAATATAAAATACCTCCTACTGAGTGGGTTGCGTTCACGGTTCGTTTTAGTGAATGTATATAAATGTAATTTTTATTTAATTGCATTACTGTTATTACGCACAAAATGTGCAATAATTATTTTAACGTAATTTCCGGTGTTTTATAGCAGAATTATACTTGCGTGGCTTTGTGTATTTTATCGTGACTGTGTGTTCAATCCAACTGAAAAGTTGCCAATAATAAACTGATTCTGATCCTGATTCTGAACCCTTGAACGTTTGACGCTCGAGACGCAAAGCATTTAGGTGGAGTAGCATAAAATGCATACTTTAGCTGGATTATTCACAAATGGTTAATGTTTCTTAATATAGACACATTGTATGTGAGCATAAACCCTGTAAAAAGCAATATGATCGGGTAATTATGGGGGAAGTTTGTTATAGCCTGGATACCAATCGGGATTACGTTACATGTTTGGTACATGTAGACGAATCATTAAATGATCAATCTACGACATTTAGTTAACATTCATACTTTAATAATTTACTGATCAATTAAGCCATGTATAAAGTAGCTGGGTGATAAATCCTTATTAGATGTGTGCCCTAAAACTGTCAATCTATTAAAGGATAACGAAGAGCCGAAGAAACGACTGTGCCATCGAGAAGTCAAACACGTGGATAATCTAAGACTACACCTCACTGTTATATGTGCATTCGTTTCTGTCAACTGCGCACGCAGGTTTGAAAGAACCAAACTCTGACGTAGACCCACTTCTAGAGCATGGTACTGATGGCGCCCCCTGGCTGGCGTCGTCGTCACTAGCCAACGACATCGCCGTCGGCGACGATGTCCTCGTTCTAAGGCCGTTGATGCAAATCGTCGGCACCCCGGAAAGCCGGTCGCCGGGTCGCAATGTATGCGCGCACCCGTTGGCACTGTCGAGCACCAGCGTATAGTCGTTAACGAAACGGCCGCTGGGGGACGCTGCTTTGTAAGTAACCCCAGTGCCGCCTTGCGGGTGTAGTGTTCGTCGCGTCAGTGTCCCCGAACGACGACGACACAGCTGCCGCCAGACGGCGCGCGCGTCTTGGTTGAGTAGGCAGAAGAAGACGAGAGTGGAAGCGCCGAGGAAGGCTCTCAGGGCGAAGTAGCAACACGTCACATAGAACTGGTTATCCCCCGTCAGGTGGCGCGACGATATCACTCCCACGATCCAAGTGAGAGTCGTTTCTGATACAATCACCAGGGACACGTATACCTGGAACGTTTAAACGTACAACATAGCAGTTACTTACTTTGCTACAGCTGTTGTGCTAAGCATTGGCTACATTATTATTACATCGTGTGTACTGGTTGTTGATATAAACTTCTTTACTGTCACGGTGTCACGATAGAAGTAAAAAATTGTGTAAACCAGACTAATATTTACAATACAATGCATTAATATCATCACTGATCACAAATATATGGCTATGAACCAGAATCTTTCAATACCTTTGCCATGATGTACTATTATATCAATTGTAAGATTAGCACAAATTAGTTCAATGCAAATTATAGTATTGGCTCTATATAAATTAATGTTGTATATAAGACGTTCAGCAAAAATCGACACAATCAACTTCTCGTTACCTGTCCATCACTAATGGAATAATCATGTGGCTTGCTAGAATGTGACGTCAGAAGAGCCCGGATGATCAATATAGCGAGGAAACTATTAGCGAGCAACATCAGGCACGCTGGAGTGATGTAGGTTGAATAGTAGATGTAGCGATTCGTTGATGCCAGACGACAACTGCGGAAATACGCACAGCACATTAATAAATAACCAAACATTCGGTTAATTATGACGGAAATATAATGCGCTATGATATATGAACACTGTCCCGCAATAATATTAGCGTTAGTCGATTGAATTATTGAATGAAAATCTGGATATCTTGTCAAACGACTTCATACGGTGACGAATGACAACGAAACGGACCATTAGTTGCATGAATAGCAAAGGAATTAACATATAATTTAAATGAACAGAATTCATTACCTGTGCACGCATGTAGTTGACTATTTCCGAATAAATGTGTTTACATAGTGCTATATATCATCATGAGATGTGAACGTAACCCGCACATCTGTAGGCTCTACTCTTGGAAATAATTGAAACTGTATTCTTAAATATACTGGTATCACGGAGTTATGTACGAATACCATTTTATTTAAAAGAATGAATCATAATATTATGTCCCTGTATTTGGGAAAGTACCTTAGTTCAAGGTCTTCAAGACTTTGTCTATCTTTGCATCACGCTGGCTCTAGCATAAAAGATCTTATGTAACTTACATATAAAAATACTACTCGAGTTACCCAGCATTGCACGACAGAAAAGGTAGTCAATACAAGAATTACGAAATCCTTGCACTAGCCATTCAAGTTTTGGTAGAGTAACGCCAATAACAAAGGTATATACAACTTTGCGCCCTCAAAATCATGTATGCCTATCGGTTTCACGAAGCGTTCGTTCCGTATGAAGGAGCTTATGGGGACGTTTGATGTAGATCACGTAACTCGGAACAATTGTAGAAAACACACATAGCGTTGCCAACAATTGTACGTAACTACGAACTACTCCAACTCTAATTATTATTTTGGTACGTCGCAAGGAGCCAATATCAGCTATAGTCTACAAACGGGTGAGTGCAAATAAAGTATACTGGCTATGCCGGCCGCAGGATAGGCGGCTAAAGCCGCCTATTGTTCCAACCAGAACTGAGTTGGTTCCATTCAACTATTGTCTTTGCAAAATAGTAATCCTGAATTGGCCTGTGTGCACGCACTACAAAACACATAGAGTTATTTGTTTGATGTCTTTCATCGACATTAATGGTCACACAATTTGTAAAACGTTTCGGTTGTACCCGTCTTTTGCTTGGTCTTTGAGAACGAAGAAATATTGTTCCGCGTCACGTAATCTATGCAAAACTGACGGAGATATGATGGAATAGACAGACAAACAGACAGACAGACATACATGCAGAAGACATAGAGACAGACAGATAGACAGACAGACAGACAAACACAGCACACACTGTTTTAGGGCAGCGACACAGTTGTGAGACATCGTGGATGCCATTTAATAACCAGTATACTGATTTCTGATTGTTTTCTCCAAATTAAGAAACATTGAGTGAATTCAAAGAGTTGCTGGTTGTGGGAATGTTTCGGTACGCACCTGTGTTCACTGTGAAGGTAGACTTCCTTGTCGACGCATGCCGATATTATAACAAGAAGCATCGGAACTCCTGCAGGAAGAAACGAACCGAACTCAATCACATGAATAAAAACCTCAACATTAAATCTCGTTCCTCAATTCCATATTTTTCGTCCTTCTCGTTTGCGACTCATTTCGAGAAAAATCAAACCTATCTAATATCAACTACGACATGTTAGCTCTAGAATCCACTACGACATGTTAGCTCTAGAATCCACTACGACATGTTAGCTCTAGAATCCACTACGACATGTTAGCTCTAGAATCCACTACGACATGCTAGCTCTAGAATCCACTACGACATGTTAGCTCTAGAATCCACTACGACATGCTAGCTCTAGAATCCACTACGACATGCTAGCTCTAGAATCCACTACGACATGTTAGCTCTAGAATCCACTACGACATGCTAGCTCTAGAATCCACTACGACATGTTAGCTCTAGAATCCACTACGACATGTTAGGTCTAGAATCAACTACGACATGTTAGCTCTAGAATCCACTACGACATGTTAGCTCTAGAATCCACTACGATAGGCTAGCTCTAGAATCCACTACGACATGCTAGCTCTAGAATCCACTACGACATGTTAGCTCTAGAATCCACTACGATATGCTAGCTCTAGAATCCACTACGACATGTTAGCTCTAGAATCCACTACGACATGCTAGCTCTAGAATCCACTACGACATGCTAGCTCTAGAATCCACTACGACATGTTAGCTCTAGAATCAACTACGACATGTTAGCTCTAGAATCCACTACGACATGTTAGCTCTAGAATCCACTATGACATGTTAGCTCTAGAATCCACTACGACATGCTAGCTCTAGAATCCACTACGACATGTTAGCTCTAGAATCCACTACGACATGTTAGCTCTAGAATCCACTACGACATGTTAGCTCTAGAATCCACTACGATATGCTAGCTCTAGAATCCACTACGACATGCTAGCTCTAGAATCCACTACGACATGTTAGCTCTAGAATCAACTACGACATGTTAGCTCTAGAATCCACTACGATATGCTAGCTCTAGAATCCACTACGACATGTTAGCTCTAGAATCAACTACGACATGCTAGCTCTAGAATCCACTACGACATGTTAGCTCTAGAATCCACTACGACATGCTAGCTCTAGAATCCACTACGACATGCTAGCTCTAGAATCCACTACGACATGTTAGCTCTAGAATCAACTACGACATGTTAGCTCTAGAATCCACTACGACATGTTAGCTCTAGAATCCACTATGACATGTTAGCTCTAGAATCCACTACGACATGCTAGCTCTAGAATCCACTACGACATGTTAGCTCTAGAATCCACTACGACATGTTAGCTCTAGAATCCACTACGACATGTTAGCTCTAGAATCCACTACGATATGCTAGCTCTAGAATCCACTACGACATGCTAGCTCTAGAATCCACTACGACATGTTAGCTCTAGAATCAACTACGACATGTTAGCTCTAGAATCCACTACGATATGCTAGCTCTAGAATCCACTACGACATGTTAGCTCTAGAATCAACTACGACATGCTAGCTCTAGAATCCACTACGACATGTTAGCTCTAGAATCCACTACGACATGTTAGCTCTAGAATCCACTACGACATGTTAGCTCTAGAATCCACTACGATATGCTAGCTCTAGAATCCACTACGACATGTTAGCTCTAGAATCCACTACGACATGCTAGCTCTAGAATCCACTACGATAGGCTAGCTCTAGAATCCACTACGACATGTTAGCTCTAGAATCCACTACGACATGTTAGCTCTAGAATCCACTACGACATTCTAGCTCTAGAATCCACTACGACATGCTAGCTCTAGAATCCACTACGACATGTTAGCTCTAGAATCCACTACGACATTCTAGCTCTAGAATCCACTACGACATGCTAGCTCTAGAATCCACTACGACATGGTAGCTCTAGAATCCACTACGACATGCTAGCTCTAGAATCCACTACGACATTCTAGCTCTAGAATCCACTACGACATTCTAGCTCTAGAATCCACTACGACATGCTAGCTCTAGAATCCACTACGACATGTTAGCTCTAGAATCCACTACGACATGCTAGCTCTAGAATCCACTACGACATGCTAGCTCTAGAATCCACTACGACATGTTAGCTCTAGAATCCACTACGACATGTTAGCTCTAGAATCCACTACGACATGTTAGCTCTAGAATCCACTACGACATGTTAGCTCTAGAATCCACTACGACATGTTAGCTCTAGAATCCACTACGACATGCTAGCTCTAGAATCAACTACGACATGTTAGCTCTAGAATCCACTACGACATGCTAGCTCTAGAATCCACTACGACATGTTAGCTCTAGAATCCACTACGACATGTTAGCTCTAGAATCCACTACGACATGTTAGCTCTAGAATCCACTACGACATGCTAGCTCTAGAATCCACTACGACATGTTAGCTCTAGAATCCACTACGACATGTTAGCTCTAGAATCCACTACGACATGTTAGCTCTAGAATCCACTACGACATGTTAGCTCTAGAATCCACTACGACATGTTAGCTCTAGAATCCACTACGATATGCTAGCTCTAGAATCAACTACGACATGTTAGCTCTAGAATCCACTACGACATGTTAGCTCTAGAATCCACTACGACATGTTAGCTCTAGAATCCACTACGACATGTTAGCTCTAGAATCCACTACGACATGTTAGCTCTAGAATCCACTACGACATGTTAGCTCTAGAATCCACTACGACATGCTAGCTCTAGAATCCACTACGACATGTTAGCTCTAGAATCCACTACGACATGCTAGCTCTAGAATCCACTACGACATTCTAGCTCTAGAATCCACTACGACATGCTAGCTCTAGAATCCACTACGACATGCTAGCTCTAGTATCAACTACGACATTCTAGCTCTAGAATCCACTACGACATGTTAGCTCTAGAATCCACTACGACATGTTAGCTCTAGAATCCACTACGACATGTTAGCTCTAGAATCCACTACGACATGCTAGCTCTAGAATCCACTACGACATGCTAGCTCTAGAATCCACTACGACATGTTAGCTCTAGAATCCACTACGATATGCTAGCTCTAGAATCCACTACGACATGTTAGCTCTAGAATCAACTACGACATGCTAGCTCTAGAATCCACTACGACATGCTAGCTCTAGAATCCACTACGACACGCTAGCTCTTTTGTACAAATTTGATAGTTTACTTGAAATTATCGGACAAGCTATTACATTATTTTTGACTGGACTCGGTCAACATTCGGCGAAATATAGCAAACATGGTCCGGGTGTATAACATAAGGATATTCACGCTTTCGCAGTTTATCAACTCTAAACATCAAAGTCAGTTGTGTCGATTATCTTAGTCAAAGTACGCATTGTCTTACTAAACAGACTGCAATTTTTATTCAAACAGTACATGTATTTTGTTTGCATCGGAAACTGTTATCTCCCCGCGTACCGTACGCTAACAAGATCCCCTTCAACGTGAAGTGTTTCCCGGTTACGTGATCACCACCAGCGCGACACGTGATCGCAGAGACGATGTAGCGAGCGTAGACGGAGACCGCGAGCAACTGATGCAAGATGGCGAACTGTCGGAACATGGCGAGAGCTACGCAGGTGACGTCTGTGGACACTCTGGACCGTTCATTGGTCAGAAGAAGACTGACGTCAGTCATGAGAATAGCAGACGACAGTAGCAGGATGGTTTGGCCAAACGTTTCCCTGTTGAGGAATCTGTGAAAATAAAATATGTCATCCGGTTGAAGGAATAGATGACCACATATTATCATATACAACATAAACAGTGCAGGCGCTGCGTGGTTAGCTGAGATGATAATTCCAGCACGCAACGCAGTCACAACAATCACGCAAACTCTTCTTTATTCGTGCCTTCTGAGAATATAAAGAAAGCGAAAGCCGCCGAGCAGAAAAGTATTTAAATCCCCACCGATGTGAGCTAGTAGTTCACCTGAAGAAGGTGTAGATGATCACGACGGCAGACAGGGCTGCGATGGCGATGCCCAGACAGACGTGGGCTGTCGCCCTTAGGTAAATATCGGACTGAACAAGACTGACTGCCGCAACACGCGGGTCCTGCAACACAACGCGACACACTGAGTTAACTGCTACAGACGTGTAAGCGGAAACACACGGGAATGCTTGCTACGGTATATGTAGAATCATTGTTATAGTATATAAGGGACCGTTGTTACATTACACACAGTACGGGACTAATAAGATTTAACAAGGTTTTAATAGACCTAACAAGATCGCCACCCAAGGCAAATGACTAGATGGCAAGTGGACAAGGAAGCCATTGACGTTTCGGGGTTGTAAATTTTGCTTTTTAACGTATTTACGCTGCTAGCATTTACACAATCAGTCGATCGTTTGTTTTATTCATGTATCATCCTCTGTGAGAATGTGTAATTTCCTATTAAATCTACACGGCTCCTTTACTAACATTAGTTAGTAAAGGAGCTTTGCAATGCCATATGGAACATTTGCTAGAACACGACTGGGAACCTTTCTACAATGCGTATGGGACCATTCCTACATTTGGAAAATGAAAGCAGACAACAGATGAACTTACAGTTGAGATAGCGAAACTGGTCATGTGGCTTGAGCAACACGTGGTTGTCTCGCCACGATACGCGAGAGTAACGACACCTTGCGGAGACCAGGTCTGGTCTGATCGGGAAAGAAATAATAAACAATTCAGAATGCTTGTCTGAGAATGTATGTATATGAAAAAAATTGCTCCAGATATAATATATAAACGATAATGTCATGGTAACTTTGACTGTGACGTTCATCATAAAAGACTGACAGAAGTAAGCAGCCAGTTCAAGAACCAGTGATTTTTTCCTAACCTAATCCAAACCGTACGTCTACTTCTAAGCATGCCCAAAGACACCGACATGCTACGTATCCTTCCAGGAAACCATGGTCTTCTGTTGGGGTCCATTTAAAGATCCTTCCTCAATTCGATTTGTTTTTTGTTCGTCTCGTTTAAGATTAATTTCACAAAAATACGAACCTATCTAGTATCGACCATGGCACGATAGCTCGTTTGTAAAAAAAATGATTTAGCTTCCGTGAAAAAAGAGCAAAAGTGGTCCGGCTCTATATATTATGCCATAAGGCTACTCACACTTTCGCCAGTTACCCGATCTATCGATCTATCAAAGTAAATTCTTTCGAAGATTTTAGTATGCACTGTTTTATTAAACCAATTGAGCATATTATTTAAACTAGTTACACACTACAGACTTGAACGTGAACGAGCCGGTTTCGCGAAGAGCTAAGCTGACATTGTCCACAATAGCATGTGTGTCACAGCAGACACGGTGAGAATTATATTGCATGAACGATTAATAATCGAGTGTCCAGCATCCCGCAGCGATTTAATAGACCTCGTACTTACTGATAAGTCGTTTTTACCTTTATTATTCCAGAATACGCATCGATTGAGAGATGAAACCTGGAGAAACAGAGAAACAAATTAATTAGAAAGCATTCGCGACGGCAGCTGTATCATCTGAGTTGTGTATTAAGAATTAGGATTAAGATAGATAAATGTTACCATCTAGAGGTTGATAAAATTGGTATGGAGAGTAACGATTCAATAAACGAGTGTGGTCACGACAGATAGACAGGCAGGCAGGCAGGCAGGCAGGCAGGCAGGCAGACAGACGGACAGATGAACAGACGGAAAGACGGACATATAGTGTGTTACAAGCGAGTTTAAGAGACACGTATCCAAACCAACCAGATGGTGTGATCTAAATGGACTTCCATTGTTGGACTCTTCAACGACGCATGCCATCTGTTTGCCCATGGTGCCTCGTACAAACTGCTTCTTACTCCAACAGTACTATCGGTGTCTTCATAACCACTTAGCATTTTAAAACGTAAACTTGTTCCCCGCTGCATCGTCTATGTTCTAAGTGTTGTGAACCCACACAAGTATGAGCTTTCATTATTTATAATGTTTATGATAGTTTAGGCAGTGTTCCGTCTTTGGCTTATTCATTCGTCGGCGTTGTCTTCTGTTTTGGTATCAATAGTTGCAAGTAATCTGTATCTAAATGTGGCATGACAGATCAGCTGCACATATGAATAATTATATATGCAAATGCCAAGTATGTGACAACGAAAATAACAATAACAGTATTAAATACAGGACGTCAATGTTATACACGAAAGTTTCGCGTGAGAACTGCAGATCGCACGAATATAATAAGAAATCACTGACAGACTTGATATGTCGACCGGATATGACGTCACCTACGCGCAGATTGGCCAACGAATATTCCACACATTCTCGCAGAGATTCGATGTCAGCGCCCATTAAGTCGGCAGATATGACGCTGCCAATGTCTCGCCAGGGAGCGCCAGGTGTGCTGAACAATTTGCTCGTCTTGAACCAAAGAAACGTGAGTCGTTCGACGGACGGATCTCGTTGAAACACCTCAGGCGGCACTTGCATGTAGGTAGATGATTGCGCTTTCTGAAATAAGAAATCATCGCTAGTTTTACTGATCAACCAGACAAGGTAGGCGTGTAATTTAAACGGCAATGAATGAAACGGGAAACCACATAAACTGTGACTATAGAAAGGTCGTTGTCACAAAATGTCAATCCAATATTACTCAAGTATTCCACACGTTTTCTGAATTAATACCACTGATTAAACCTACAACCGATTGCACTTTAACGATTGTACCAAGGGATGGTCAAAGAAAAAAATCGATGGTTCCATGCGGGGGTTACCAGGCAGTTTTGACGCTGAGTATGAACGACATGTGATTGTCATAGCTTGAAGGACAATAACAGTTTCATGGATTACCGCAGGTTGATGTCATTCAAAGTTTCATGTAGCGCGAGGAGGGGTCTGGGAATAAATATCATCATTATCAGTTATTCTTAGTACACTTGCTGAACCGGGTTTCTCATTTTTTAATGTAATTTCTCACTTTTGTCTTACCAGTATATAATTTACTAAGCAATAACTTTATGAATTTACTGCATTGTGAGCTATCCATCTAAAGTTGGCACTGAATATGAATCAGGTTTACTTGCAGCATCTCAGAAGGGGGCAACGCTTATCACCAATTATTTTACCATGCTAAGGTGTAGTTTTGCAAGAGGTTATACACGAAAACATACTTATCCCAAAGTCAAAGGGGCATGACCCAAATCCCTTCTAATCACGCCATTGTTTACCTGTGGTACGAAACGGAAGCCCGTGTCATGTTCCAACCACGTGATGCGCTGTACTTTTAGTTCAAAGTTTTCTCGCACAGCGGAGTATTCGTTATCGTGTAGTTCAATGTGGTACGCAAACGTATCTAACATCTTCGTGATTCTGATGTACAATATAGAAAATATATTAATAATTAAATGAATCAATTATGTAATTAAAAAAACATTACATACAAAGTTTGTTAAAATAAATAATCTGGGAGCAAAAGTGATGTGTTGTAATAATAACCTTCATTGTTGATCATTTATTAGTTAAGCTACTTTTGTTTTAATTGTTTAATTATTATTGCAGCAGCATCATTTATTTGTTATGTTTTACGTTTTATGGCTGAACGTTGTCGATGTATTGGTTTCACGTATTAGTATACAAAAGATGAAAGAAAGAAATGCTTTGGTAATTATCTTCATCAAATATCGTGCCAACCATATTTCTTTTCAAGTCTCAATGCTTAAATACCAAATATGAAATAAAGAACTAGTGATGTCCTCGTCCAACTTGCCAACTGTGATGCGTGCGGGCATGCGTACGTGCGTAGGGGTGTGCGTGCATGAATGTGTGGGTGTGCGCGTGCTTGCGTGTGTAGTTGCGTACGGACGCCGGTGTTTGTTGTAACGCAGGTGTTATTTTGTCAGCACGAACAATCGCGTGCGTCACAGTTGCATCTTAAGAATACTTTGTTTGCCTCTGGGTTAGTCCCATCAATCATCGCTTTCATTTCTGGGTAGTGTCACAAGTTAAATATACTACTTGAGCAGCATACAGGTCGTGGCCATCTTGAATCAAATGCAGCTATTTTTAATTATAAAACAGTGGTTTGATAAATACACGTTTTTTAGATATATTTGAACATTGATATATATGATGTACTTAAAGAACAGTGTCTATGCTTATTCTACAAGCAACAACAATAGCAAGACAATTTTTAAACTTAAAATGGCAATCACACTGAAAAATGGTATGTATTTCTCATACATCAAATATTGTACTATAAACAACATATATTCCAACACCACTGACCGTCCAAATGTGTTTTAATGAACCAACATTGTTTAATATTAGTTGACCGTTATCTGTTTAGTTTTAATATTTCGCCCCTAACATCGTGTTAACACTGCATGTTTAGTTTTAATATTTCGCCTCTAACATCGTGTTAACACTGCATGTTTAGTTTTAATATTTCGCCCCCAACATCATGTTAACGCTGCATGCTAAACAGCAAGGTCGACATTCATGAGCATAATAACGGTCAAATTGTATTAAAATAGTGTGCCAGAGGTGAACAGCCGAGAGTGGGAGAGAAAGACAGAAGACCGCGACGGATGGCGCGACGAGGGGGCGGAAGAGACTAAGTGATGTAGCCGCACCGAGTGAAGGACCAAGGGAAGAGAAAAAGAATGCGATACACCAAAGCGAAGACAGACTAACCGTCGTAACGACTTACCTCTGGGCGACTGCGCTCTCGGAGATCACGTCGAATGGCACCTCTAGTATTTGCCCGACGACATCCAAGACGGCAGAGGCGATCTGTAGAGAGCATACAGACAGTGTCGGCAGTTGTCCACTAATAATTAATGCATTCGCGATTTTAATGATCTCAAAACAAATAATCAATACACGCGCGATTTTAATAATATCAGACGTAATAATTAATTCACTCGGCGATTTTAATTATGTCAAAACTAACCAACAATACATTCGGCGATTGTATTCATTCCAAACCTTATTCCAATGTAATCAGCACCCGAGAACGTGCTGCTTCCGACTGTATGCATCCAGCGATGAAAGGTCGAAACGTATAAAAGTAAGGATTACAACAACACACGGTATAATGACAAAATATATGTAAATAAGATCTACACAAACAGTGGTGTATTTAGGATGTAGCAAACGGAAGGCCAACGAGCTACGCTTAATCACGCAGAGGTTAAATAAAGAAAAAAGAATTAAGTTAAAGCGGACATGACCCAACATGGTCCCGGAGCGCAGCGTGTCCGCTAAAGGTCATCATTGTCAACCATGAAAACACAAATTAAAATAACGTGCTTCTTTTTCACCGAGGACGCCATGCTCGGGTACAAAGGTACCTTACCTCTAATTGATCATATGAGAAAGGTAGAACTGCTTCGAGCAAGGCAACAGTAGCCGCCACCTGGCGAGCATCTTGTAAACTTTTTGTACCATTTTGAAACGGCTCTAAGACGACTTCAGCTTCGACTGGCGTTTGAATTGTCTGTAAATCATTAAAGAGACTATATTAGGACGGGCTACGTGGATAGACAAACACACAAATCTATGGACACACTTTCCTTTAAAACTCCATCCTCAACTGATTTAGCCTATCGCAAATCCAGTTCGTAGGTGTCCAAATATGTAGTGTGTAAAGAGTTTATGTAACATCCACAGTCGATTTAAAAAATGCGTATTGTTTCACATCATCATATCATCGATGTGGTAAGGCTCAAAATAGTGGATATCCAAAATGGTAAACGCTGTGCTGGTTAATGCCGATGATGGGCGTGTCTCTCGCCAATCACATGACACAGTAATGAAATTTCACTAAGGATTTTCAGCGTTTCCATTTTTACTTCACTTAATGTTTGACCAAACATTAAGTAATTTAATAGTTTGTTTGATAATTTGATAATAATAATAAAATACACAAAAACTACATGCAAAAGTTGCATAAATGAGCTAGCATGTTGTTGTGGATGCTAAGTAGGTTTGATTTTTTTTGCAAAATGAATTTGAAATGAGACTAGCAAAAAATCGAATTGAGGAGGAAGCTTTAATCGAACTGTCAAAAACTGTAGCCAGAACAATCGCGCCACGTGGTGGGCAGAACCGACCAACACGCTGATGAGGCGCGCGTAGTGGGACGATCAAGAACCGCAGCCTCGACAGGACGTAAATAAATGTGTCAAAACAGATTATGATGTACGTAAGCACATCCATCGAGGACATTCTAAAGTGTGATTGTAATTAGTGTAGTTGTTGTTGTTATCATTATTATTGTTTATTGTTATTATTATTATTATGAGCAGCAGCAGCAGCAGCAGCAGCAGCAGCAGCAGCAGCAGCAGCAGCAGCAGCAGCAGCAGCAGCAGCAGCAGCAGCAGCAGCAGCAGCAGCAGCAGCAGCAGCAGCAGCAGCAGCAGCAGCAGCAGCAGCAGCAGCAGCAGCAGCAGCAGCAGCAGCAGCAGCAGCAGCAGCAGCAGCAGCAGCAGCAGCAGCAGCAGCAGCAGCAGCAGCAGCAGCAGCAGCAGCAGCAGCAGCAGCAGCAGCAGCAGCAATAATAACAGTGTACCATATTACAAGAGCGTTTGTCATTCAAGTGTTGAAGTAATGATGTAGCGGAAACGCTTGAGACAGTTTGGCATATATACGAGTGTGTACCATGTCACATCGGTTGACATATATACGAGTGTGTACCATGTCACATCGGTTGGCGTATATACTAGTGTGTAGCATGTCACATCGGTTGACATAATATATACGAGTGTGTAGCATGTTACATCGGTTGACATATATACGAGTGTGTACCATGTCACATCGGTTGGCATATATACAAGTGTGTACCATGTCACATCGGTTGGTATTGGGCGGCTCCCACACGGCCCGACCTTCCCCGTCCAGGACGCAACTCCGAGTGGCGACGGCGCTGACCCCGCGGGCGCACTCCAACACGGCGTCACTGTAGTGCACCGTCTCCGGCCAGGTGTACATGCCTTTCGCCTCGTAGGTCACGTCTTCTGGACACATTGCTGTCGACGACATAATACGAATCAGAAATGTTTTATTTGTGCCGATAACCGTGGAACATGCGCACGCACTGCGACTATTTTCGACATTTAGTTTAAAGAACAAAATGTGGTCCTTTTTATCGTAAAATAATGTTATAT
The DNA here is from genome assembly GCA_033239005.1 of Lamellibrachia satsuma. Classification (NCBI taxonomy): domain Eukaryota; kingdom Metazoa; phylum Annelida; class Polychaeta; order Sabellida; family Siboglinidae; genus Lamellibrachia; species Lamellibrachia satsuma. The sequence goes on from BSQZ01000008.1 coordinate 6,339,047, forward strand.
AGTATAAACTATATCTATTTTAACATCTGGCCCGCTCAAACATGTTTTTATACTGAACCACGATGTTTTAAATATAATTTGATCGGAATATCGGTTTGAGAATATAAACCTTGCTGTTTAGTGCATTTTCGAACTACTGTCGACCCTGTCTAATACCCGTGAATCAACATACAATTTGCCGCATCGACATATCTTGAAATGTTTACAATTGTCAATTAAGCGGCAAAGAATGACGAGTTTGTGCGCCACACCAAAGTTAAACCACATTGTTTACCGACCTGGTTTTTCGCAGTGTCTTCCGGAAAAGCCGAGTGCGCAGACGCACCGGAAGTTTCCGGGAAGGTCGATGCAGGAACCTTCGTTGAAGCAGTCGACAAAGAGACAGTCGTTTATATCGTTCTCACAGCGATCGCCTTCAATAAAAAAGGCTACATGTTATTAGACATTGAACAGTCAGCATAGTCTTACATTTTAATTAACCGGAACAACACTAGGACAGTATACTGTCAAAGTGCGTATTTTTTGTGATCGGAGTTTCCGTCTTCGGTGTCTTTTTAAGCGACACACCCCACTGATACGGGCAGTTTGACGTCGCCACAGTAATGCGTCCATTCAAAAGTTTCCAACAAACAAATGATCCAGGTATGTTCATAGTAATTACCATTATTATTTTGTTTTATTTAAATGTCAGTATTATTATTATAAGTCGTCTTTATAACTACTTCGATCATTCACTTGATTCATGGTGCTAACTTATTTACCACCATAACTACCACAATTGCTACTGCCATCATACTTTTTGTTAGTACTACCGTAATCATTATAATTTCTTAGATTTATACCATTACATAGATGTCAACATTGCTACTTTCGGTCGGGAAATACAGGTTTTTTCACTTGGTCACGCTTTCCCGCTTTTTGAACGAAAAATTTCCGATTTTTGTGTGATTTTAAAGCAAACAAATTCTCCAGTGAAACGCATCTATGTATTGCACACGAGGCCATTCTAAGCACATTTTATTTCTTTTGTCTCACGTGATTTCACATTTTCTCGCGCGTGCCTTCACCGCGAACGAGAACAACACATCAACATGGCGACCCGTAAAACAACACGCTAAAAACGACGAAAACGCCAAACAAAATTACGAAAGCTGAGTGGAGGAGTGCGTTTCCTGCTGAGGACTTTCCCTTTTCTTTTCATGGATACTTCCCCGCTTTCCCATGAGCAAGTATTGACACCTACGCCATTGTTACAGGTACAAACAACGTATTGACTAACATACCCGTGAATCCGGGCGGACAATAGCAGGCATCTCCGTCTATCGTGTTCACGCATGTGCCGTTGTGTTCGCACGAGCTCACCTCGCACGGCACGTGTTTCTCACAGCGCCGTCCAAAGAAGCCGGACTGACAGACGCATATGTGCAACTGCGGGTCCTGGTTGACACACGACCCGCCGTTCTGACATGCCCGGGACCCCGAACACGGGTCGAACCTGAACACAAAACACATTTCCCGTTGATTCCGCGTAAGATATTGTACTTGTTCGTTGTGATATTCGTTCTGCAGCTTTCAGCGACCGTTTTACCCATATTAACCCAAGACGTACACAGGCTATACAACCTGGGCTACAAATAAGTGTCTTATCAGGTACAACGGCATCGAGAAACCGATCAAGTCTGGGCGCACGAAATGTAAAAGGCTGTAGTGTCACTTTAAATTTCAGTTTAATGTTGCTTGGCCTGACTTCTGGCACAGGTATTCCAAGTAACCGACTGATTGGATAAAGCGCTATATTAAAATACACTACTTTCATTTTCGATTTACTCCACTGTGTTGCAATCACTTCTCGCACCGACCGCCGAAGTAACCGACTGATTGGATAACGCGCTTTATTAAAATACACTACTTTCATTTTCGATTTACTCCACTGTGTTGCAATCACTTCTCGCACCGACCGCCGAAGTAACCGACTGATTGGATAACGCGCTTTATTAAAATACACTACTTTCATTTTCGATTTACTCCACTGTGTTGCACTCACTTCTCGCACCGACCGCCGAAGTAACCGACTGATTGGATAACGCGCTATATTAAAATACACTACTTTCATTTTCGATTTACTCCACTGTGTTGCACCCACTTCTCGCACCGACCGCCGAAGTAACCGACTGATTGGATAACGCGCTATATTAAAATACACTACTTTCATTTTCGATTTACTCCACTATGTTGCACTCACTTCTCGCACCGACCGCCGAAGTAACCGACTGATTGGATAACGCGCTATATTAAAATACACTACTTTCATTTTCGATTTACTCCACTATGTTGCACTCACTTCTCGCACCGACCGCCGAAGTAACCGACTGATTGGATAACGCGCTATATTAAAATACACTACTTTCATTTTCGATTTACTCCACTATGTTGCACCCACTTCTCGCACCGACCGCCGAAGTAACCGACTGATTGGATAACGCGCTATATTAAAATACACTACTTTCATTTTCGATTTACTCCACTATGTTGCACTCACTTCTCGCACCGACCGCCGAAGTAACCGACTGATTGGATAACGCGCTATATTAAAATACACTACTTTCATTTTCGATTTACTCCACTATGTTGCACTCACTTCTCGCACCGACCGCCGAAGTAACCGAATGCACACTCGCAGAAGACTGTGCCGTTGTCGTCGCTGAGACACAGACCGCCGTTTAGACACGGCTTGCCCTGATCGTGACACGGCGCGGGGTTCTCACAGTACTCCCCCTGGTAGCCGAGTGCGCAGTGGCACACGCCCGCCACGCACTGGCCGCCATGTTGGCACACCTATGATAATGACGATATTGATGATAATAATAATGATAATGATGATGATAATAATAATAATAATAATTATAATTATAGTAATGAAGCTATTAATAATGATAATATTAATAATGATAATGATAACGATAATAATAATTTATTCACCCAAGCACATATTGGAACCAATGCAAGAAGATAACGATAAAGAACTCAGAAGGCGTTCAGGCTGCCGGTGGATTGAAAACACAGCATGGACGGCACCGGCTAAGAATGAGGCACGTTGTAAGGAGAGACAAGGGGGTGGCAGAGGTTGTGGAGGAGGACGTAATGGGAAGGACATCGCGGCGGAGGAGGACCCGAGCGGCCACTCCCAATAGGGAATAAATGGTCGAAAAAAGATTCTGGAGCTGACCTTGGTGACGCATGCGTTGTACAGGTCGCAGTGTCGGCCATAGAAGCCGCGTGGACAGCGGCAAGTGTAGTTGAAGCTGAGCACGGAGATGCATGTGGCGGTCCCGTGGCATGGCTGCTCGGAGCACGGGTCTGTGCTGTCGCACACGCGCCCGAACACCCCTGGCGGACAGGCGCAGTGGTAGTCGCCGCCAGGGACGTTCGTGCACAGCCCCACTCGACAGGGGGC
>BSQZ01000008.1:6355000-6357500 GCA_033239005.1 Lamellibrachia satsuma
ACAATAACGCTGATTATTAAAATTCCATTATTGGAATAATTACAATAGTAGTAGTAATAAGAGTAGTGATATTGCTATTGTTAACTAATCATACGACAATTTAAGAATTATATATATATATATATATATATATATATATATATATATATATATATATATATATATATATATATATATATATATATATATATATATATATATATATATATATATATATATATATATATACATATATACACGCACATAGTGCCACATACACACACACGCACGCACGCACGCACGCACGCACGCACGTACGCACACACACACACGTGTGTGCAAATGGTGGCCTGTCTATGCATCTTTCAATCTTGGTACAGTTAAGCTCTTGCGTCAGATCTTCGTTAAGTGAACGTGCCATGGCTGCCCGAAATTGTTTATATTTGACACTCATCACCATAGAAAACAACCTGGTTTTGTATTTTGTCTGACATATCATCGATAAGTATAATGAATAGGTCAGGTCTAAGAATGGATCCTTTGGGAACCTCTGTGTTGATGGACTTTACACCAAAGCATGTTCCATTGATGGTAACTTTAAACTCTAGGATATCAGCTTTTCCTGGGTCCCTATTGACTTCAGTTTGGCCGTCATGCCTTTGTGCCACACTGCCAATAATTGTTGGTTAGCTATTTTATCGGTACTTGAAATGATCGATTTAAAATAACTGAGGTGCTTTACATAAACCCCCGACACGCACTTTCGTTTCAGCATCTACGATAATGATATCTCAAAATATTCAGTCACGCACCAATGGCATGCCTCTATTTCTATATTCAAACCCACACCAATTCACGTATCAATAGCTGTCAGCGAAGTGCAGAATAATAGTTTTATTAATTATATGGACATCATTGTTATACTTTTTTTATATTTCTACTAAATCGTGTATTACATGTTTAACAGCGACGTTTTCATTGACGCCGTTAGCGAGCGTTGAGTGCGACGCCCTTGGCACAATAAAACAGAAGACGCACACGGCTAGCAGTTCACTGTTCTATTACTTCGGTCGGAAAGTAATTATACATTGCTATGTGGCACGCTCTGGGCGTCCCGTGGAGACGGGATCACGAGGCGCATGGCACTGCCTTTAAAAGAATACGAAATCAGCGATTAATTAGTCAGCAGCAGTAGTAGGAATTGTTGTCATAGTCTGGTAAATGTTGGTTGAAAGCGCAGCTTCAGAGCTGTCTACATTAACACTGCATGCGCTCACCTACGCAAAACTGTTATACGTCTGTGTGTAGGCTCACAGGGGTGGGCGGGCGGGCGGGCGGGCGGGCGGGCGGGCGGGCGGGCGGGCGGGCGGGCGGGCGGGCGGGCGGGCGGGCGGGCGGGCGGGCGGGCGGGCGGGCGGGCGGGCGGGCGGGCGGGCGGGCGGGCGGGCGTCGGACAAATATAAAAATTGCCATACCTGTTACTTCAGACTTGGTGGGCATCTTGAATGCCATTTTAACCGGGATTCCCAGATGTTGGTGTCCGCTCAGTGCACGAATTTCTACGTCATAATTTGTTCCAGGAACGAGGCTCTCCAACCGCATACACTGGCGTCGTCTAGGTTTGTGGTGTATCATAACTCGCTTTTCAAAAGAGTTGTCTTTTGAAGAATATCTAATCTCGAATTTTCTCGCTTTGCCGTAACTTGGCCGATACCAGCACGCGAGAGCCGTCGTCATATTCAGGGTCTCAATACTGACGTTACGCGGCTCTGTGAAAATATACAGTAGCATTACGCGACTTACATGATTTTATGGTAGGACAGAATGACATCTGGAAAGAGTTTGTTTACCATTGTACTGATACGAATCCGTTATTTCGAAAATACAAACCCCTGACAATGTGTTTTTAACGTCCAAATGCTGTTGTATAAAGACATTTGCAGATATTACCCAGCTTTAAGAACACCGTCGTTTCACGGATTTGTGAAGTCTGCCTGCCTCAAGGTTCTGTGACTATTCAAATACTTTCTTCACATGGAACTCGAATGAAACTAGTTTCCTTTTTATGTATGGGTGTACCATTTTACGGAATGCAATCTTCTTTTCCTTCCTAATATCTCATCATTCCGTTTGATGTGGACTTGGATCGTTTTCTTTTTAGTATTCCTACCTTAATTGCATACATAATTTAATGAATTTTATATAACACACACTGTTTCGAACTTGTTTGATGAAGTCTGACCTAGAAACCATGTTTCACTTCGTCTCCCGCCGTCCGGCGTACCTGAGATGTTGCGCACGCGCAATGTGACATTAGTTCTGCCCAGCAGCCGTGGCGTGCCGCGGTCAGTGGCGGTCACTCGTAGCTGCAGTCTCGCTTTCGCCTCCCGCAGTACGTCGGTGACTCTCAGCTCGCCCGTCTTCCCGTTGAGCACAACGGCTCCCGTATTATCGCCCGCCTCGAGAGCGTAGGACACGTCTCTGTTGAATGGCTCGGTGTCGTGGTCAGTGGCATGGACAG
>BSQZ01000008.1:6362500-6397500 GCA_033239005.1 Lamellibrachia satsuma
CCATGTGAAGAGCTCGGATACCACCAAAGCACTGTAAGATCGATAGAATTCGACCCATGTGTGGAGATTTGCCTGTATACATACTTGAGTATACCGTGCCACATGGTTTGTGATGTAAACGTTTTTCAAACCGGAATCGCTGCACCGAGTCATTCTACGTAAGAATGAGTCAGTCTTTTTCATTGTCATTCTGCTGGCACCTCAAGGCTTCTTATTCTATGTGAAGTGTAACATTGTCATTCTGCTGGCACCTCAAGGCTTCTTATTCTATGTGAAATGTAACATTGTCATTCTGCTGGCGCCTCTACGTTACTTATTCAATGTGAAGTGTAACATTGTCATTCTGCTGGCACCTCAATGCTTCTTATTCTATGTGAAGTGTAACATTGTCATTCTGCTGGCACCTCAATGCTTCTTATTCTATGTGAAGTGTAACATTGTCATTCTGCTGGCACCTGAAGGCTTCTTTTTCTATGTGAAATGTAACATTGTCATTCTGCTGGCACCTCAAGGCTTCTTATTCTATGTGAAGTGTAACATTGTCATTCTGCTGGCACCTCAAGGCTTCTTATTCTATGTGAAGTGTAACATTGTCATTCTGCTGGCACCTCAATGCTTCTTATTCTATGTGAAGTGTAACATTGTCATTCTGCTGGCACCTCAAGGCTTCTTTTTCTATGTGAAATGTAACATTGTCATTCTGCTGGCGCCTCTACGTTACTTATTCAATGTGAAGTGTAACATTGTCATTCTGCTGGCGCCTCTACGTTACTTATTCAATGTGAAGTGTAACATTGTCATTCTGCTGGCGCCACAACGCTACTTATCCATTGTGAAGTATAACATTGTCATTCTGCTGGCACCTCAAGGCTTCTTATTCTATGTGAAATGTAACATTGTCATTCTGCTGGCGCCTCAAGGCTTCTTATTCTATGTGAAATGTAACATTGTCATTCTGCTGGCACCTCAAGGCTTCTTATTCTATATGAAATGTAACATTGTCATTCTGCTGGCACCTCAAGGCTTCTTATTCTATGTGAAATGTAACATTGTCATTCTGCTGGCACCTCAAGGCTTCTTTTTCTATGTGAAATGTAACATTGTCATTCTGCTGGCACCTCAAGGCTTCTTATTCTATGTGAAATGTAACATTGTCATTCTGCTGGCACCTCAAGGCTTCTTATTCTATGTGAAATGTAACATTGTCATTCTGCTGGCGCCTCTACGTTACTTATTCAATGTGAAGTGTAACATTGTCATTCTGCTGGCGCCACAACGCTACTTATTCAATGTGAAGTGTAACATTGTCATTCTGCTGGCGCCTCGACGCTACTTATCCATTGTGAAGTATAACATTGTCTTTCTGCTGGCGCCTCAAAGTTACTTATTCAATGTGAAGTATAACATTGTCTTTCTGCTGGCGCCTCAAGGTTACTTATTCAATGTGAAGTATAACATTGTCTTTCTGCTGGCGCCTCAACGTTACTTATTCAATGTGAAGTATAACATTGTCTTTCTGCTGGCGCCTCAACGTTACTTATTCAATGTGAAGTATAACATTGTCTTTCTGCTGGCGCCTCAACGTTACTTATTCAATGTGAAGTATAACATTGTCTTTCTGCTGGGGCCTCAACGTTACTTATTCAATATGAAGTGTAACATTGTCTTTCTGCTGGCGCCTCAACGTTACTTATTCAATGTGAAGAGTAACATTGTCTTTCTGCTGGCGCCTCAACGTTACTTATCCATTGTGAATGTAACATTGAACTAAGGAAAATGTAAACAATATAGTAGACTTGTTCCTTCCAACGCCATCTCGACTTCTATGGGAAGCATTCAGCCGCTATGCAATTACTGCGCGAAGAATATTCGTTCAAATATATCCACCACTGTCTACAGCCCCTCGACTGAGATTCCTGTGTTCTAGCCACTACGTCGTCACTTGCCCTCCAGGGTGCCTTCTCTCGCCCCCCAGGATCATAATCCTTCACTTGCCCTCCAGAGATCGCCAGAGGAAAAAACTGGCTGGACAACATACTGGAATCGACCAAGCAAAGCTTACTGGCCGTAGGCACAAGAGAAGACAGAAAACGCTGGCGACGACTATGTAGAAATGGCACTCCTCCGACAGTCCCGGTCAAGGGAAGAAGGTGAAGGCGAAGAATCATATCTATGCGCATAACCCGAAATACAAAATCGAGATTGAAGGCCCAATGTACTGAATACTCCGACCGCTACACCTGTTGAAGGCATAAACGGAGGTTAGGGCGTCTATTCTGTCCTCCGAGACACATATCCGAAGGGACAACCTAGAGTTACGTCTCACGCCAGACACAGAGAACACGGAATCACCGTATACTGCATTGAAACACTCACACCTCCTACACTCAGTCGCAGTTCATCTACGTGCAACCTCTGTTCGTGCGGCCGAGGTCAGACTAGTGTAGCAATCAATCAACATTTGAAAAAAGACTGACCCATGTCATTATTCCGCTAACCAATTTCATAGTTGTGGCGCGTACACCATATACGTGCTTTTGAATAGGCAGGGTGATCAACGACTGTTGTTATAGTCACCCCAATTAGTTGTTTCATTGTGCCAAATGGGAATGGGTGGTCTCCGCGACTGGCGCCTTCAGCTGTTTCAACACGGAAGCCGTGCCTGATTAACACTGTGGGGCGGGAGGGCTGGTACAAACGTCTTGTGGTGGGCCTCACCGAGTACGTGAAAGACGAAGATCGCATGGCATTGACTATGGAGGTAATCCCATATCTTAACATTTATTAAACTAGGGTTGAGCATAGCCATCCACAGGTAGTCGACGAAAGCATACAAAAACACGGCGTACAGTGAAAAGCACGACTTGCGGCGTACAATTTCTCACGAGCAAACAAACAGTGGCACCCATATACTTTTCACCAACTGAGTCACCCACGGTTCTATGAATGTGAATTGTAAAATTCGATTCAACATATGTTGAACTTTTTGAAACACTAATGAATTTTTTGCGCGTTTGGGTAGCACTGAACTCCGACTAATTAATCATGGCAAGATTAATCCGACGCATCGTTTTCCATTCCGTGCTGAGTATAGTCAGTTGAACTGTGGTCTGGTCTGGTGCAATATGGATCAGTGCTCATCCTTGATCAGTTTCAACTTGGAAAAAGATCTCTCTTCGTTACTGTAAGCATTAAAGTCAGATATATGCAAAGCAATCTTGCACATTGGGGAAAGCATCCCTGAGATTTCTTTTGATCGACACCTCATATATCGTCGCCCTGGTGAGAGTTCATGCTCTATGTCAACTAGTCCACCGAATTGGATCAGAGTGTCATCCGGATCCGATGAGTAGTCTCACAAGTTTCTCAGGAGCCTGTCGCACATCTCTTGGTTCTACAAGTTCCATCTCCGTCAAGTTGCGGAGAAATCCAAAGTGGTTACTGACATCAGAGTACATTTTGGCGGAGAAATACAAAGCGGTTACTGACATCAGAACACACAGAGGGCGGCAATAAAGGCGCCAACAAGAACACTCTCGCATGGATCCAAATGGGCCTCTTCCACTCGACCGTAATCTAGGGGATTAAATGTAATATTTCTCTTGCGGATGCGGACATTGCAAGCAAAATTCGCTGTCCTTGATGATTCAGCGCCGGCTTTATTTTTCTCTATTCATACACGAAGTGAAAGCAGAAAAGTCATGATTTCAAGAGTAAGACTCCAGAGTTTATATTCAGATTTGCTTGCTTGTGTTTCTTATGGATTATGACTGATTTTGTGGGGGCCCTTTTTTGTTGGGGGGTGCGTTTTGTGGGAGACTTGGTACGAGTGTAAAATAGTTAATCCGACATTGAACGGAAGAACAAAATTAATGAACAAATACCGTTTTTGCAGAAACGTCCATGAACGAATTTACTGAATACTCGGCCATGTCAGGGTATACCCTCAAACCTAATCGCTGCAAGAGCGTTAGTCTTTTGTAGGGCAAATCAACGAGGCGGGAATATCATCTTATGCAATTGACACAACGTTCTTGACGTTGAACGGCGATGTTTTGACACTTTGTTTTATGGTTGTGGACATAGGGCCTAGTCAAAACCAAGGCAAGTTTGAACAAGATTGCTATTCAAAGCGACAAGCTCCATAAGGTAAGTAGTCAAAGAAGCCATTGGCTTAAAGGGAATCGAACATGTGCTAACCTGCATGTGACCTGCCCTTAGATATCTCTCAACTATGTTGTTGGACGTATTCACACTGCTGGCATTTACACAAGCAGCGGATCTTGTTTTTTTCTGTTCACTAATTGTCCTCAGTGAGACTGTAATTTCTCACATCCAATCCTCATATTTCGTTTAATAACGCTTCTTTTTGTCCATTGCTATATTACTTTCCTTTTGTATAAAGACAATGTTTGTGTTAATATCTTCATACGCATTCAATATTAAAAAAAGTCGAACTTAATTTTGGTCTCTTCTTAATCGCATAGTCTCTAGTGTTTCCAAACTTTACTAGACGACCCCGGGAGACGTATCGCAAGCCCGCCACACATACCGACTTTTAGTCGCCAACAGTTTGTATGCCGACAAATAGTTGGTAACTACCCATCGGCCGACCGATTTTTCAGATGCCAGATATCCACAAAACGTGTTGCCAACTGTTGGTGGAGAACATATACAAAACGATTACATTTGCGTTGCCAACTGAAAAAGTAGTCGCCAACAGGTTGTCACGGCGCTGCATTGTTCAATTCACTGCCTCCTGTAACCTGTTTAACAGTTAATGGATAGTTTCACTCAAAGTAATTGCACTAATTTAGAAATCGTGTTGAATATATTTCCCGTCTTCTCTCCAGAGACACAGACAAGATGTTGGACACTCGTAGCATTTCAATTCAATTAATTCACCAAAGGTACTCGACGCGTTACTAGCACGCAACCCCTACGTAGGCTGCTGTTGATACAGATGATCTATCCTCCACCTGATATAATATTAGTTTTGGTAGCACTCGTCGTGTTGCTACTATTTAAACCTGCTCGCGGCGTGGTAACTTGAACCGTTTCAGCTGCACGCGGTAACATAAATACGTTATTTAAATTCATTAGCAAGTTATTACAGCTAGGGCACTTAGCATCAATTCTAATGCCCTGTGCCATTCGCGATTTGGTTAAACGGTTTCACCTCCAAATAACCCACATTTTTGGGGAACGTGGCAGATTGGTGTTTTTTATCACAACTTTAAATAATTTTGTCTCGGTGCAGTAGATTTCTTTGGTTCTTTTACGTCGTCAAGAAAAGAGGATTGTAATTTAACGTATGCCGAAATAATTTTTGTCGTGAATCAGTATATTAGTGGAGCACTCTTACGTGTGCAACAAAACAGTTTTAGTATCGTCGTCGATCTTTGCCACCTGCACATTGGCTTACTAATTTAACTGCACCATTCACATCCTTAGTTCTGGCGCGTGGCCACGCCGTAAATAATGGACACATTAAAACGCCTAATCAACAAATCACATAAATGATCCATTGTCCCAATCAACCTACGCGATAGTCTGCATGTTAACATCAACTAGTGTGACTTATCAAAGGAAACAAGGAAATAGTCGGCCAACATACAACCAAAAGTTCAAAATCTATGCTATAATGTGTTACAAGCGCGTGAACGCAACCATCAGTTTTTCGAGAAAAAAAATGAAGTTACTGTTATTGACGTAAGTGGAACATATACTGGTTACACAGATACTGGTTACACAGATACTGGTTACACAGATACTGGTTACACAGATACTGGTTACACAGATACTGATTACACAGATACTGGTTCACAGATACTGGTTACACAGATACTGGTTACACAGATACTGGTTACACAGATACTGGTTCACATATACTGGTTACACAGATACTAGTTACACAGATACTGGTTACACAGATACTGGTTACACATATACTGGTTCACAGATACTGGTTACACAGATACTGGTTACACAGATACTGGTTCACAGATACTGGTTACACAGATACTGGTTACACAGATACTGGTTACACAGATACTGGTTACACAGATACTGGTTCACAGCGTACGCCGACAGTTATTAATGACTGCGTCCAATTGACGATAGCTCTACAAATGTGCAACTATTATGTCAGGTCAGTGATGACTTACAATAACAAACAACTATTACATCAGGTCAGTGATGACTTACGATAACAAACAACTATTATGTCAGGTCAGTGATGACTTACGATAACAAACAACTATTATGTCAGGTCAGTGATGACTTACGATAACAAACAACTATTATGTCAGGTCAGTGATGACTTACGATAACAAACAACTATTATGTCAGGTCAGTGATGACTTACGATAACAAACAACTATTATGTCAGGTCAGTGATGACTTACGATAACAAACAACTATTATGTCAGGTCAGTGATGACTTACAATAACAAACAACTCCTACTTCCAGCAATGACTATCTTCTTTAGTTAGTCGTCAGTCAGTCCAAGTTAATTCGTTTTATGCCTCTGTCTGTCTATATGTCTGTCTGTCTGTCTCTCTGTCTGTGTGTCTGTCTATCTGTCTGTCTGTCTGTCTCTCTCTCTCTCTCTCTCTCTCTCTCTCTCTCTCTCTCTCTCTATCTCTCTCTCTCTCTCTCTGTCTGTCTGTCTGTCTGTATGTCTGTCTCACACATACACACACGCACACATGCACACACGGCAAACATTTAGTCATCAACAGATCGTCGGCAATTGTTTGCGCCGTCGTGATCAACTACATGTTGTGCATCGCCTGGTGTGGCTCAAGAGCCGAACTCTCTCACTACAGTCTCTGATATCGACAGAAATAACAGAAATGCATTTATGTACCAGATGTAAGCCATTTTGTGTCTGGATTGTGACGTACAGTAGTTATAATGGGCAGTTATATGTTATATATTGTTAGAAATGTTAATAACAAACATGTTCTTTGGACAGTCGTTAAAAGACGTTTAAGCTTATCCTGGAAAGTAATACATCATGATGCAGCAAATAACATATTTAATCATTACACATTGCAATAACACAAACCCGTTAAAGGGTTTTGTAAAGGGGGTTCTACCAAATGCAATCTGTCGGCGATTTCTGAAAAATGTCGCATTTAAACATAATTCTCTCACAAAGGGGAATGTTCGAATCCCCCGTTCCTCGCCACTCCTGGTGACGGGCATGTAACATGTTTTAAAATGTATCTCTGCACAAATAATCCTTTTAATTTATAAACATTGATTTTTGTTTTATCAAAATATTTTCTAACTGACAATGTACGCGTGCAATCTTAGCATACGGAACTATTGTACTTTTAATCAATATTGCGATTGCCAAGAAAACACCTTATTGTTAATATTATTATATGATAACATTTAAAGTCCAACTGCTAAAGTGAACGGCTTAAAACCGATCCTTAGACGAAGACATAAGTGAATCAGACACGTCCTCTGGTAAGATAGCAACATCAGAAAACTACCCAAAGTTGGACACATGAAGGGAAGATGTGGAACAAACGCTCCACATCATTCTGGGAGATTCTTCATTGTTCGCTAGGTTGTCCGCTAGGTTGCAGAGTTTCCTTGCGATCTTTTGTGAAGAAAATTACCTAAAGGGATATATTTTCCGTGCTTACCTCCTGCGTGCGAAATCAGCCAGAGAAAGCATCCCACGAAAGCCAGCATGGTCGCTGTCGATGGCATGGCCGTCTTCCAGAACGATGATACACACGTCGCGCGAACGTCAAATGTGGTCATTAATACACGATGCGATGTAATTTCGATCTCGTGACGTTATTGAAATGGTCGCTGTCGGACATAATCACATTAGTGTGGTTTATCGACGCACTGTGCTGATCGCTCGTATTGGTAGATAGGTAGGATGCGCGGACGCGGTGATGTAGAGCGAGACGCAGCAGTGGACAGGAGACGCTCACACAGCGACCGTGAAGATATCGACACACCGACTCGGAAACTGCCGCTTGCTGTTGTTGATGGCTAGCCAACAGGATCAGCGGTCTCATCAAGGGGCAGAAGTCAAACCATGTTTCCGGTGCGTCTCGTCGAGGCCCCGTTGCGTGCAAGACGATGCTGGCGTCCATGCGAGACTCCATCGCATGCAACCGACCGTGCTGATTAGCATCACAACAAAGGCGGAGAAGGTCCGGAGGCTGGAGGGATCAATGGACAATCTAACCCATGTCATAGACGATTAATCAAGACCCGTCGAATATGTAACATCCCCAACGAATTGAAGAAAAAAACATTCACAATAAAAAGGCGGTGTAGTGGAATGAGGTGTTTGGACCCGGTGGAGAAGCAAAGAGAGATTGAAAAAGGAGATAGAATAATGGAAATAGAATAATTATTTGGTGAGAAGATTGGCAGTATTCCGTCAACAGTGCTTCCTTAACTTTGATGTTAAATGTTAGACTTTTTGAACATTATTTAACTTGCTACAAAGTTATATATATATATATATATATATATATATATATATATATATATATATATATATATATATATATATATATATATATACCATGGTTTTGTGCAGACCGTGGATCTGTGCAAACGGTGGCTCTGTCCAGACAGTGGATCTGTGCAGACTGTGGATATGTGCAGGTCGTAGATCTTGGATCATTTCTTAAATCGCTTAAGGTAGGCCCTATGTTTACTGCATTGTAAGATATACTCTCATTTGTTATTATTGAATCTTAAGCGGTTCTGTATTTACTTGTATATTTTGTTTTAAAGTCACGACTCATGGGGGATAACATGTATTTGTTATAAGGTTTATCGTGAATACGTTTTTTATTATCATCATCATTGTTATTATTATTGTTATTGTCATTGTTATTACTATTGTTGTTATTATTATTATCATTATCATTAGTGTTCTTATCTATGCAGATGGTGGATTTCAGCAGGCCGTAAGGCAACAACGCAAGCGCCCTGGTTGCTGATACGCCACAGGGCGCGAATGGCAGTTGGTCATTAGGGGTAAGACCACAGTTGACCTTCCTGTTTGTTGTTTCACACGAATGTAGGGCGTATGAAATTGTAAAATGGGAACTTAATAAATTAATATTATGTGACATGAGTGCCTTTGAGCAGGAATATTCATAGGTTTGTTTGTAGAAGCTATTGGCTGTGACACAGTGCATTTTTAAAGAGTTTAACTGGCGGAGGGATTTATGGGAATTGTTTTGCTATGGGTCACGTGGGCGCATGAATACATGGCTATTTTTGTAAATATTGACGGGCATCGCACGTGGGGCGTTTTAAAAGAGCTGGAGGTATGTGATTTTGATAAAAGCTGGTGAGCATGTCAGTGAGATGATGGCAGTTGCTATGAAAAAGTTTCAGAATTTGTGATGGTCACGTTTTTTAATAATCAGACAAAACGTTAATATATTTCCACCATTGCAATACTCTATTGTGGTCTGCTACAATTAGTCCAAGAGCCCAGAGGCTCCTACAGCGGGCAACCGACGAATCTACTGGAAATTCATGAATTATTTCGCTGGTCGATAATTGGCACAGGTCTTCTAAACAGACATGCAATAATTCAGACACTGTAATCCAACGAACTATAATATGTAGCAAAAACCAGCTCGCTATGGGTTAATTTTGCCGTGTAAACGATACGGACCGGTATTGAATCATAGCGGCCCCAGGCCGATTCCGCCACAGACCAGAGCCGCCCCAAAATGAAACGGCTTCGATTAGGAGAAGGCAGTTTTAGTTCAGCCACAGGGTTAGTTGAGCCACCCACGTTTCCCGGGAAACTACAGCAGCGACAGTTACATGGCACCACCCAGTGATTGAACGTGTTATTAGAACACAATTGACGTATAATAGGTTACATTTGTAACATGTGAGGTAAAAGTATGTTTTTTTTAAACGTTTGGTAATTGTGATTAATGTATGCTGGTGTGTAAACTATCAACGCACGTGACCAGACTTTATTGTTTATGCACTTATAAAATTAACGGTTAAGTATGCACAGAGAAGAAGATTATTTCCATCACTTCGCGCATTAATGAGAAGTTAATTAAATAAGCTTAATTGTCGAAACGGGGTTAGTTGATCTACCCAAGACCCAAGGGAGGGTTAGTTGAGCAGTTGTTGAAGAACGAAGACAAGTGTTCTTTACCACAAAATACACCAATGAATTAATCTTTCCGAGCAAATTGGGAAATCGGATAGCGGCAAGGTAACATAGACTTGTCAGAGACATGTTGTTGCCATTGGATAGACGTGTTGGCTGAGTTGTTATGAATTTTTTATACAAGGCCTATATAAATTATACAAATAAAGCTTTTACGCAACGTACGCTACACTATGGCACAACTTACCCCACACCACGTGTTAGTTGAGCCAGCTTACCAACTCTATTTGAATCAACTTTATATAATTATTATCTATGCATGCTAGATATATTATCTTGGTATAAAATGATATACTAATAATCACAGTTCATGTGAGTAAAAACAATCTTTACTTATGAATATGATTGCCTCCTAGACATCAAAAAGAATGAAACATATCTCAACTAACCCTACCTTCCCCAACTTGTGCTCACAGATGAATGATAAACGCGCTCGCCCTTCCCTTCTGGGACAGCTACAATGTTTCTTGATAAGGTTACTACTGGTGCGGAACCGTAGTTGCTACAATGCTGGTGTTGAACCATTTGCATATAGACCTGAATTGAAAAACATAGCGCTACCATATAAAATATAGATATAGCTAACATGCCAACCCGCGCAGACTTGATTAAGGGTTAGCAAGCATCCAGCGCATGGTTTCAGATCTCTGCAGGCAGACTAATTATACATGTTTACTTAGAGCAGGTGCTACAACCTGTATTGACTTCAAAATAAGCTATACTATATCATTTTAAGTGGAAGTCAGTCTTAAGAGTAAATGAATTATAACACATTTCGTTGTTTATATGTGTAAATTGATATCGAACCCAAATCTAGATATATCGAACTATAAAACTATTCGTAACGATAACGATGACTTCGCGACCAGACAATTTACTGATCATCGATATTTGCAAATTATCAGTAAATTAACACAATTAAATCATTAATTTTCATTGGACCTGCGTGCGTGCGTGCGTGCGTGCGTGCGTGCGTGTGTGACTGGGTGAGTCAGTGAGCCATTGAGTGACTGACTGAGGTAGAGAGAGAACGAGAGAGAGAGAGAGAGTGTGTGTGTGTGTGTGCGTGCGTGCGTGTGTGGGTGTGCGCGTTTCACATGACATCACAACACTCTGTTATTCGTGCATATATGTTTGTTCATCACGATGCAGAAACAATTAACACAACTTCAGGAGAACCACCATGTGTACTTACCAAAAACCTCGATGATCAGTTAAGTCAGGTATAATACGAGTTAACTGTATCTGTTAAAATATACCATCAAACTGATGATGTTTACGTATTACTGAGTATGCATTTCACTTTAAGTTAATGAGTGACCTCAGCCTGGATAAATACTTTACACCTTGCACCGACCAGCTAGTGTCTGTGCTTTCTTAATCTCACTTGTAATGCTACAATCTGTTCGCGCTTTGTACTTATTTACCGATTCTAAACACCTTGATTGGCGCCTGCTTAATATTTAAAGCCAATTCCTTATCGCTAATTTCCCAACGGGTCATCCTTGAGATTTTAGATCAACAAATTTAATTCTGACCAATCCAGCTTTCATATCTATTGTAACATGATACGTTACAACCGGAAGTGTCTGAATGAAATATGATAAACCACATCACAAGTAGGCTGTACTTGGAATAAACCACACAGTCCACCTCCACCAAAACTACCCCCAGCACCACCACCACCACTACTCCACCACCACCATAACTACCTCACCACTACCACAACCACCACCACCATCACCACACCGGCTCCACCGCCACCACTACCCCACCACCACAACAACAACCACCACCACCAAAACAACCCCCAACACCACCAACACCACCACCCACCACCCAACTACTACCCCACCACCACCACCACCACCACCACCACGACCACCATCTAAACTACCCCACCACCAACACAACAACCACCACCACCACCACCACCACAACCACCACCACCACCACCACCAAAACTACCCCACCACTACCATAACTACCCCACAACAACCACCACCACCACAACCACCATCACCACGACAAGCACCACAACCACCACCACTACCACCACCACCACCACCACCACCACCCCATTACTACCCCACCACCACCACCACCACCACCACCACCACCACCTCCACCACAACCATTACCCCACCACCACTATCATAATCATCACCCCTACCGACGCCGCTTCCATTAACTGTGTCAATGTTGAGCTACGTCACGAACCGTGACTAAGGGAAATAACTTCCTATTCCAACCGAACAATGGCACACCATGCATTCAAACACGTACTCGATGCCACAGTTCTACACAACTGACGGTAAATACAGCACTGCTTTGACAGGACGACGATACACAGAAAGTAGACATACCCGGCACGGTTTGTTGTCAGCTAAACATAGCTGTGTTGCTATTTTAGGTTGTACCGACCCTGTGTGGGGTCGCACAGCTCGCGTGCTACACGACACTTCGATACCGGATAGGACTATTTACAACAGCGCTAACCTGTGATTTACTCCGACACTATGTCTATTGTCAAGTTTCGTGTCTGGCACAACCTATACTCACATGAGGCCTGCTTGACGACAGAGCGGGGAACCTGCGGGGATTAGATACTGTCGTGGCTGACTATTGCGGAGTGGGTGTTGTCGTTTAGTCCCTAAACGTCACCACAAGTTGGATCGCTACAAAATGTACAGTGTGACAAAATGCAGGAAGTGTAAACGTAGACATAACGTAATCTCACTAGGATGATTAGACTAGTTCTGAAAACTGCCTAATTCCAATTGGTGCTCCCACGGACGAACAATAACATATTACTTATTAAGGTTATACTGTACAGTTATGATATTACAGTTGTATATTTTTAGGTGTGTATAGCACGAAGGTCGTCACGGATCACCTAACCTGTGACATATTTCAAGGTTCGCTGACTCCGTTCTGTTGATTTCACGCTCTAGCGGATTGTAGTTGCAACAGTTAATGAAGTTGGCAAGAATTCTAACAGAGGCAGCACTGTGCGTCTCCGTCCTGAGGACGTAGATTACATAAACACAGACACACATAAACACATACACACATACACACATAAACACATACATAAATACATACATACATACATACAAACATACATACATACATGCATACATACATGCATACATGCATACATACATGCATACATAGGCGTACATTCCTAAATACATACATGCATGGATGCATACATACATACATACATAGGCGTACATTCCTAAATATATAGACATACATTCTTAAATACATACATTCATTCGTGCATACATACATATATGCATACACGCATACATACATGCATGGATGCATACATACATACATACGTACGTACATACATACATACATGCATACATGCTTGCATGCATACATGCATACATGCACACATACATGCATGCATACATGCATACATCCATACATGCATACATACATACATACATACATACATACATACATACATACATACATACATACATACCTACATACATAAATTCATACATACATACATACATACATACATACATACATACATACATACATACATACATACATTCATACATACATACATACATCCATCCTAAAACCGAGGTCATGTCTAACCATTCTCTTATGTTTTTTTGAAAATATTACAATGTAGGTAGATGACGGTTCACCAGTGGATGTTGTCTACTTAGATTTTCAGAAAGCTTTCGATAAAGTCCCACATCAAATTTTTTTACTTAAACTAAAAGTCCATGGTATAGGTAATGATGTAATCAACTGGATAGAAAAGTGGCTTACACACAGAAGACAGAGAGTAATAGTAGATGGTGAGATTTCAAAATGGAAATCTGTTTTGAGTGGGGTACCTCAGGGATCAGTGTGAGACCCTATTCTGTTTTTAATATGTATAAATGATTTGGAAGATGACATATCTAGCAAAGTACTGACATTTGCAGATGACACAAAAGTATTCAGAAAGGTTACTAATGATACAGATAAACAAAGTTTATACGATGGTCTAGATAAATTAGTTAAATGGTGAGAAAAATTGCAAATGTTATTCAATTTTGGGAAGTGTAAATGCATACACATAGGACATGGAAACATGGTCGAAAATATAAAATGGGGAATGCTGTACTAGGTAGAACCACACAAGAAAAGGACTTAGGAGTAACATTTTGTGCTGACATGAAAATCAGAGCAATGTGGGATTGCTGCTTCGATATGAAATCAAATTCTAGGGCTAATTACGAGAACTATCATGTATACAGCTAATTGTACCCTGTCCAAAGCAATAGTTAGACCACATTTGGAATATTGTATTCAAGCATGGAGGTCGTATAGTAAGAAGGACATAGACAAGCTAGAAAGAATACAACGAAGAGCAAATAAAATAATTCCAGGACTGAGAGACCTTAGTTATGAAAGCCGCTTATTACAATGTGGTTTGACAACACTAGAGACCAGGAGACTAAGAGGAGCCCAAATAGAAATAGTGGACGGTTATGAGGATGTTGATAGGAATAATATTGTCTTCAAACTTAAAGAAGGCAGTAGAACCAAAGGACACAAAGCAGCATTAGTTAAGGAACAGTGTAGGTTGGACATGATAAAGTACTCTTTCTTACACATTGTGATAAAAGAATGGAACAAACTGCCAAATGATTGTGTTAATGCTTGTAGTGTGAACATGTTTAAAAATAGAAGTGATAGATATCTGTTAAGGGCGGGCTACACATAGGTGATACAATTGTTGGACTCTCGATAAGCCAATGGCTCCGTTGTCCATTTACCATCTGGACGTGTTGTTTGGGATGGCAGTCTTGTTAAATCGTGTTAAATAATTTATTATGCCCTACATACACAGCACAGCAGGAAGGTCAATTGTGGGCTGACCTCAAGAGTCGTCCCGACACATACCTGAAGCTGTCACGTGCCTGCCTGACCAAGTGACCGTGCATACCCTGGCCTCGTAGGGAACTCAGGACTCTCAGTCTACAGTGGACTGACACAGAGGATGACAGTGCAGATATGTGGGGAATACTGAGCGTGTTGTTAGTGCTCGGAGCGTGCGATGCCGTTCAGTGTGGAGGTAAGTAAATATATTTGAGGTATATACACATTTACATAGCTAAGCATGATCGAAATTATCAAAGCTATTAATACACTTGTGGGTATATACCATATGTCTACTATTCTTAAACGCACGCACGCACGCACGCACGCACGCACGCACGCATGCATGCACGCACGCACGCACGCACACGCACACACGCACGCACACACACACACACACACACACACACGCACACCCTAACCATATGCTTAGGTAGAGAGATAGGAATTATGAAAGGACCAAATTATGGCTAATTAGGAGTCCAGTGAAAATGTCCATTGCATAGACCATTAGTGTCTTTATGAAAACGTTGTTTGGTTGAATTCTGTTGAATCGAGTCGGAACTATAGCTACGGAAAGACGGCTTTGTAGACGTGTCTTGTTAGTACTTTAGTTTTTGTGTCGTCGTGTAGACGGAATTTGCACCCACGTCATCGAATTATCTAATGACGAGAATAGTATTTTGCTACGGAGAACATAGAAGTACTAAATCGAACCGGAATAAAACAACTCTTAAAAAATACACAGATACAAATTAACTTTTTGGGCATATGTCGTAATGGCTCATATATTCCAATTGGGGTAACATGTGTTTTGACAGATAGTGGTAGCTATCGTCAATGCATTTATTACGTTCATTGTACACATTTCATGGTCACAAATATTGCCAAGGCAAAGGTGAACATAATGCCAACGGTTGGTGGTTTGCTTGCGTGGCAATCTTTTGAAAGAACATAACATGTTGTGTGATGTGCACACATAAATATTCTTTAATCTTGTTCAGAGCCACCGCATTTACAGGGTTTTGTGTAGCGCAGGTGCGCATTCAAACACTGGCATTGTCCTCGGCAGCCTTTAGTACAGCCACACCAGAGTATCTGACGGAAGCTGTGCCAGCAGGTGACAGCGTCACCCACTTCACCAACCATTCACTCTTTAGAGTTGGTAGATAGAATCACTATTCAAATGGACAACAGTAAAATATCTGTAAACATATTTCTCGATCTATCTAATGCTTTTGATACCATTGATCATAAAACTATTCAACAGCTACCCAACAAAAACACAAAGCAATATGTTGAGTTGGGCGATATTACATATATAAAACTTTGAAAATAAGCACTGGTGTCTCACAGAGGTCTATTCTTGGGGAGTTGTTGTTTATAATTTACATAAACTATATTTCACAGTGTAGTGAAATGTTTAATTTTATAACTTACACAGACGACACTTCCCTTTCAAGTACGCTAAATAATAAAAAATACGGAGAACATTGAATTGTCTACAGATTGTGTAACTGCTAGCAGCGTGAATATGTTTAAAAACAAGGTTGACACATATCTCAGGAGGGCGGGTTATAAGTAGGTGAACATTGTTGGACTCTCGATAAGCCAATCGCTTCCTTGTCCACTTGCCATCTGGGCCTTTGGCTTGGATGGCAAATCTTGTTAAATCTTGATTAATTCTAATTAATGTAACAATTTAATGTGCATGATTTGTAACCTCTCTATCGGCATAAACCCACGAAACTGCAGCGTTTGTGGTTGTCGGACAAAAATCGTTCCCTTCCTTTCAGGACAAGTTGTCCCGTGAAGCGTTCACGATTCGCGGTCATCGCGATGGCGGTCAGACGTCGTGTCCAGGCACGGCTTACTATGAACTCATCCAAGACTGGCCGCACTATGTCGGTACACTCGACAGTACTGATTCAACATCACCCTCCGGACCACTCAACAGTACTGATTCAACATCACCTTCCGGACCACTCAACAGTACTGATTCAACATCACCTTCCGCACCAGTCAACAGTACTGATTCAACATCACCTTCCGCACCAGTCAACAGTACTGATTCAAAATCCCTTTCCGGAAGTGGCGTCATAAATTACTCCTATAGCTCAATTTTAACAGCGACTATTGCCTAAACA
Source organism: Lamellibrachia satsuma (assembly GCA_033239005.1). Classification (NCBI taxonomy): domain Eukaryota; kingdom Metazoa; phylum Annelida; class Polychaeta; order Sabellida; family Siboglinidae; genus Lamellibrachia; species Lamellibrachia satsuma. The sequence goes on from BSQZ01000008.1 coordinate 6,379,749, forward strand.
AGGTCTCTTGCAAGTTTATGTTTAATATACACGTAATAATACTACTTATCCTATCAATATTCCACGTTTTAGACAAATATCCAATCCACCAAATTCAATTCCGTGTTCTCCTCAAGATTTCCCAAGATGCAATATCAGACTGGTGTTTTCCCGGAAAAACTAAAGCTCGCCAAAGTCATTCCCATTTTTAAGAAAGAAGACCCAGCTTTGTTAACTAATTACATGCCAATCTCTCTTTTGCCAACAATATCAAAAGTTATAGAAAAAGTAATTAGCAGTCAACTCTCTGAATATTTCGAAGAATCAAAATTGTTTGCAGAAAATCAATATGGTTTTCGATCTGATCACTCTACAGAATATGCCGCCTTAGAGTTGGTAGATAGAATCACTATTCAAATGGACAACTGTAAAATACCTGTAAACATCTTTCTCGATCTATCTAAGGCTTTTGATACCATTGATCATAAAAATATCCAACAGCTACCCAACAAACACAAAGCAATATGTTGAGTTGGGCGATATTAAATATAAAACATTGACAATAAGCGCTGGTGTCTCAGAGAGGTCTATTCTTGGGGAGCTGTTGTTTATAATCTACATAAATTATATTTCACATTCTAGTGAAATGTTTAATTTTATAACTTACACAGACGACACTTCCCTTTCAAGTACGCTAAATAATAAAAAATACGGAGAACATTGATGCTCGTTCCTTAATTAATGACGAACTTGATAAAATAAATGAATGACTTGAAATTAACAAGCTGTCACTAAACATAGACAAATCTAGATATATGCTTTTAGGCTGTTAGAATATTAACAATGAGTAGATACGGAACCTCTTTTCAAAACATTAAATTTATTAAAAACCACAAATTTACCAAGATTACAAGAACTTTTGTTATATTATAAATTTATGCACAATATATTACCATCGTACCTGCTAAACTGGCAGCTGACACCAAATGCAAACATCCATTCTCACAACACACGAAGACACCCACAACACACGAAGACACCCATAACACACGAAGACACCCACAACACACGAAGAATTGCATATATTTAGAACACAACATGAATTTGCTAAGTGATGCCTGAGACAAAATCTACATAACACTAAACAATACACCAGCTCTGGTAATAGAAAAAAAACATCAAACATAGTCTAGGTGGGTTTGTGAACTACACCAAACATCAGTACATACAAAACTATCAAACCTCGTGCAATATAGCAAATTGTTATACATTTAGGCAGAATCACCAATAACAAAACATGCAACTAAACACGCGCATGCACTCAACGAACACACACATTCACAACTACACAAAGAGAGCACACACTTTTGTAGATCTACAGGCATACACACCCGTACGCACGCCCGTACGCACGCCCGTACGCACGCCCGTACGCACGCCCGTACGCACGCACGCACGCACACACTTGTGAAATTTTTTTATCCTTCTGTTTGGAAGAATTGCACTTGTTTGACGAACTGATTTAATTTTATTTAGTTTTCCTCTCTATGAAATATCATAACTTGTTAGGCCAACTAATTTACTAACTGATAAATATTCTAATTTATAAGGTGACTCCTCGATAGCGACTAGTTAGCTTTAAGCCCGCAGCGCACTAGCCGATTTTTCGTCAGGGGACAAATAATCTTCAGTTGTCGGCTAATGTGCTGCGAATTCCGACAAGATCGAGGCTTGTCACATAATATCTGACAGTGTCAGATCTCAGGACATCCTGACGGGCCTCGTCGGCTAGTGTGCTGCAGACTCCGACAAACGTAGGGCATGTATGTAGGGCACAATCATTTTATAAATATGTGTGTGTGTGTATGTGTGTGTGTGTGTGTGTGTGTGTGTGTGTGTGTGTGTGTGTGTGTGTGTGTGTGTGTATTTAAAAAAAATCATATCATCTGACATAACTGCATTTGGAAAGGCACATTGGGAAGTTTGCTGGTAGAACATGTTGACAGTGTAACTGTGGATTTTTAGATGATTTCAATAGGCGGAAGGATTTTGTTTGTTTGCTTTTCTGCGTTTCCTTATCCCCCGTAGCATAATCAAGACGAACAAAGCTTCTGTCTTCTTCTCCGCCGCCTCGTGTGGTGTCAGGGCCGCCACGTGTGGTGTCAGCACCGCCACGTGTGGTGTCAGCGCCGCCTCGTGTTGTGTCAGCGCCGCCTCGTGTGGTGTCAGCGCCGCCTCGTGTGGTGTCAGCGCCGCCATGTTTGCTTCATTTCAAATTCACCACTAGAGGCGTGCTAGTCGCGACAAAATATTGGCTAATGTGCTGCAAGCTGATGGCCGGATAAATTTAACCCCGACGAAAAATCTGCAGTCCCCCAACGAAAAAGTCGGCTAGGGTGCTGCGGGCTTTAGGGGAGTCTCCCGACCCTACTACCATTATTTCATCTTAATACACAACACATTCATAGTAAAATTACAAACTTATACTATGTAATATTGTTCTGTTAACATGGATGTACGTCTGTATCTTTTGAAACGTTACGTTTTTCAACTAAAAAGATCTTTTTCTTCTGAGATATTTGAAAAAAAAGTTCTTAAGTGAGAAAAATATTTCTATCAAACTTTCATACCCATTCAATATCTTAAATACTTCAACTTGATCTCCTTTTTTGTCCAACCGAAGTCTGCTGGACAGAGCAGGTGTAGTGGCTTCAGCGCCTATCCACACATAAACCTCAGCCCTATTCCCTAACCTTCAGTATTCCCATCTTTTCCCACAGACACTTACTACGGCGTCAACTGTAGCTCGCTGAAGATCGTTAGCCGGAAGGAGTGGGGTGCTCGTCCGCCTAAAGACACCATCGACCTGAAACTCCCCGTCGGCACGATGTTCCTACACCACACAGCAATGGCGCCCTGCTTCACCAAGGATGACTGCATGCGGATGGTTCGCAAGATACAGGACTTCCACATGGACGACCGCGGTAGGCCAACACATCGCTGTCTTCTTATTAGCTTCAGTAATCTCTTTTTTCATAATTTGGTTTGAAAAGTGAGAGATTCCGGTCAAATCTTTGTTTTCCATGCGGCTGACATGTTTACTGGGCAATCAGTAGGCGCCTGGCAGCTTTAAGTAATCGACTTCTGGTGAAACACATTAACTGCCTTCGACAGAAATCAAAGGATCGTCGGAAGCAAAGCAAACTCTCAATCAAGTGAGGTTCGCAGTCAGAACGGAATACGTTTAGTAAACAAAAGCCAAACTATGTTGCATAAGTTGAGTTTAGACGCAAACAGCATGGTCATATGCATTTGGCAAGCAGGGACTAGCTGTTTACAGATAGATTTTTATTTGGTGAGTGAATATAGGGAACGTAAGTCTCGCGACCTAGTTTTAGCTCTGGTGTCCACTGGCAACTTTGGCTGGTTTTTTGCCTGTGTAAAGAAAAGGGTTACATTTTGTGTTTGGTGTGCTTACTGTACTCACACCAAACGGCGTAAATTGTTCTAGTTTCAGATCGACGAAAATATGTTAAAGGTGTTTCAGAAGTTTATGTATAAACATTTTCACGGTGATCGCTTGAAAGTTATTAACAACTCTCTCGCACTGACGGCATAGCAAAACCTGTTTGTTTACTCAAAACAGTCCGTTTGGGGGCATGAGTTTTGTGGGCTTATGTGCATTTATTCACCTTGTTAAGCATAAATATTGACTAAAGATGTTTGACTGATTCCACACATTTAAGTGAGCAGTTTTTCGAGATCTAGCATTCTAGCAATAATCCGTAGACTGTTTTTTTATATCTGAAGCGAGATCCGATATTTAAATAATTATTTCAGGGGCAAATAAATTGGGTAATAACATGTCTGCCTCTTCAAGGTTGTTTGACACAGTTCTTCCTTCTGATCAACAAACATTGTGGTTACAATAAGTATTGTATATTTATAAGTTCTTATGAGTGTAGAAAAAGTATTTTATTGTGTCGTTATTTAGAATAATATTAAAATAGATACTGAACCATTTATATTAAATGAATTACGAAGCTTATGCTGATACTGAATCTGGTGTTTACAGTTACAGATGGAGACCCTCATTATTATAGTCACAGTATAATAGACAGTGCATAGAGAATAATTAAATATATAGTTTCAATGCTGTTTAATGTAAATTAGTTCCTCCAAAAGGTAATAAAGTCATTCCCATTGATTGGTGCACAATAAATTATAATAGCTATACCTTCCACACTGTGAAATAAATTATAATAGCTATACCTTCCACACTGTGAAATAAATTATAATAGCTATACCTTCCACACTGTGAAATAAATTATAATAGCTATACCTTCCACACTGTGAAATAAATTATAATAGCTATACCTTCCACACTGTGAAATAAATTATAATAGCTATACCTTCCACACTGTGAAATAAATTATAATAGCTATACCTTCCACACTGTGAAATAAATTATAATAGCTATACCTTCCACACTGTGAAATAAATTATAGTAGCTATACCTTCTACACTGTGAAATGTCCAATCACTTACAAGTAATAGTGCTGTAATACAAATGCTGTTTACTTGTTTAATAATTAATCAAGATGTGTGTGTGTGTGTGTGCGTGCGTGCGTGCGTGCGTGTGTGCGTACGTGCGTGTTTGCGTGTGACTGTGCGTGCGTGCGTGCGTGGGCGGGCGCGCGCACGCCACGCACTCAATATATCAAGACTACCCATTCATGAAATACATATATACAATTTATTACATTTACAAAGCTGTTGATTCATTTAAGTAGCATGTTAAATCACATAATACTATGTAAAGAATGAATAGAAGATAGTCACGTTCGATGCACTCTCATTTGTCTTAATATTATATTCAGAGATGTACCGGTAATAGTATCTCCCGCACCACAAATTGTGTCAGTGTTTCTGGAAATACGTCCCTTATTGCCAGACTGGGTCGTGACGTATGGTTGTCTAACACTATGGCGCGGCCCATGAAAGGTTTTCCTAGTAAAACACTGGCGTGATATTCGTAATTGTTGTTGCAAATGGTTATGTTTTAGTTAATCTTTTAGGTGCATATGCCGAAAACCGTGACATTTGATTCGCTTTTGAGATATTTTCTTCATCATCGGCTGACTGAGGAATTAAGGAAACTGAAGTGTAGAAATAGCATAGAAAGAATACTCGTAATAATGGCAAGTAATTAGGCTATTTATATATGTGATTCAGAAATTTGTCCTGGAGCGATGAGATAAGACCCACATTTTAGACAAACACAAATCATATATATATGTGTGTGTGTGTGTGTGTGTGTGTGTGTGTGTGTGTGTGTGTGTGTGTGTGTGTGTGTGTGTGTGTGTGTGTGTGTGTGTGTGTGTGTGTGTGTGTGTGTGTGTGTGTGTGTGTGTGTGTGTGTGTGTGTGTGTGTGTGTGTGTGTGTGTGTGTGTGTGTGTGTGTGTGTTTTTCAGTAGCGTTGTGAAGAAATTGTGTTAATTAATTATAAATCTAAACTGCCTTTTTAACCAGGCTGGTGGGACATCGGGTACCATTACATGATCGGGCAAGATGGATTCGCCTACGAAGGTCGCGGATGGGACCACCAGGGGGCGCAGGTGAAGCACTGGAACGATGTGAGCCTGGGCATCTCGGTAATGGGCAACTTCATGGACATAACTCCGAATACGGCCGCACTCGACGTGGTGAAAGGCCTCATCGACTGTGCCCTCAAGCAGGTAAATGACACGGCTCTGTGTGGCTCACTAAACAAACGTTTATGACGCCACGTTGTCTGTGATCCTGATTTTGCATGGCGTCCTCAGTGGTTACTTTACGTTCCAAGTCATTGAGACGAGACAGCTACCGAGTATAATGTCATATGTATCTAGTCAGTGACACAGCTCAAAGTGCTAATGCTAAATGTGTTATGAGAACTTAAAACCACGATTATTTTTGTGTGAAATAGGTTGTTCACGACCAGACTATTGTATATGTATAATTTACTAGTCGATTGCCACATCAAAGATTACTACTTAAATTAAAAGCCCATGGTATCGGGGATAGCATAACTGACTGGATAGAACAATGGCTGACTGACAGAAGACAACGAGTTGTAGTAGATGGAGAAGTTTCAAATTGGAAATCGGTTTTGAGTGGGGTACCTCAAGGATCAGTATTAGGACCTATATTATTCTTAATTTATATCAATGACTTGGACGACAGTATAACAAGTAACGTACTGAAATTTGCGGATGACAAAAAAACTTTTTAGAAAGGTTAATACTGATGGTGATAAACAACATTTACAAAACGATCTAGACAGATTAGTGAAATGGTCTGAGAAATGGCAGATGCTGTTAAATTTTGGGAAATGTAAATGCCTACATACAGGACATGGGAACTTGAATGTAAACTATAAAATGGGAGATACTGTTCTGGGTACTACTGTAAAAGAAAAGGACTTAGGAGTTACAATAAGCGCTGATATGAAAGTTTCAGAGCAGTGTGGTATTGCAGCTTCAAAGGGTAATCAAATTCTTGGATTGATTAGAAGAAACATAACATACAAGGGAAAAAAGTTAATTATACCTCTTTTAGAATACTGTATACAAGCATGGAGACCATGTCGTAAGAAGGATATAGATACGCTTGAACGCATACAAAGGAGAGCAACTAAAATGATTCCAGAACTTAGAGACCTTAGTTATGAAGAACGCCTGAAAGAATGTGGTTTAACAACTCTAGAGACAAGGAGGTTAAGAGGAGATCAGATTGAAGTTTTTAAGATATTGACTGGGTATGAAAATATTGATAGAAATATGTTTTTCTCACTCAAGAAGGATAGCAGAACTAGAGGACATGAGGTAAAATTAGTAAAGGATTAATGTAGATTGGACATCAGGAAGCACTCGTTCTCACAGAGGACAATAAATGAATGGAACAAATTGTCTACAGATTGTGTAACTGCTAGCAGCGTGAATATGTTTAAAAACAAGGTTGACACATATCTCAGGAGGGCGTGTTATAAGTAGGTGAACATTGTTGGACTCTCGATAAGCCAATCGCTTCCTTGTCCACTTGCCATCTGGGCCTTTGGCTTGGATGGCAAATCTTGTTAAATCTTGATTAATTCTAATTAATGTAACAATTTAATGTGCATGATTTGTAACCTCTCTATCGGCATAAACCCACGAAACTGCAGCGTTTGTGGTTGTCGGACAAAAATCGTTCCCTTCCTTTCAGGACAAGTTGTCCCGTGAAGCGTTCACGATTCGCGGTCATCGCGATGGCGGTCAGACGTCGTGTCCAGGCACGGCTTACTATGAACTCATCCAAGACTGGCCGCACTATGTCGGTACACTCGACAGTACTGATTCAACATCACCCTCCGGACCACTCAACAGTACTGATTCAACATCACCTTCCGGACCACTCAACAGTACTGATTCAACATCACCTTCCGCACCAGTCAACAGTACTGATTCAACATCACCTTCCGCACCAGTCAACAGTACTGATTCAAAATCCCTTTCCGGAAGTGGCGTCATAAATTACTCCTATAGCTCAATTTTAACAGCGACTATTGCCTAAACAAGGTCTCTTGCAAGTTTATGTTTAATATACACGTAATAATACTACTTATCCTATCAATATTCCACGTTTTAGACAAATATCCAATCCACCAAATTCAATTCCGTGTTCTCCTCAAGATTTCCCAAGATGCAATATCAGACTGGTGTTTTCCCGGAAAACTAAAGCTCGCCAAAGTCATTCCCATTTTTAAGAAAGAAGACCCAGCTTTGTTAACTAATTACATGCCAATCTCTCTTTTGCCAACAATATCAAAAGTTATAGAAAAAGTAATTAGCAGTCAACTCTCTGAATATTTCGAAGAATCAAAATTGTTTGCAGAAAATCAATATGGTTTTCGATCTGATCACTCTACAGAATATGCCGCCTTAGAGTTGGTAGATAGAATCACTATTCAAATGGACAACTGTAAAATACCTGTAAACATCTTTCTCGATCTATCTAAGGCTTTTGATACCATTGATCATAAAAATATCCAACAGCTACCCAACAAACACAAAGCAATATGTTGAGTTGGGCGATATTAAATATAAAACATTGACAATAAGCGCTGGTGTCTCAGAGAGGTCTATTCTGGGGAGCTGTTGTTTATAATCTACATAAATTATATTTCACATTCTAGTTAAATGTTTAATTTTATAACTTACGCAGTGAGACTACCCTTCCAAGTACGCTAATTAATAAAAAAAATACGGAGAACATTGCTGCTCGTTCCTTAATTAATGACGAACTTGATAAAATAAATGAATGACTTGAAATTAACAAGCTGTCACTAAACATAGACAAATCTAGATATATGCTTTTAGGCTGTTAGAATATTAACAATGAGTAGATACGGAACCTCTTTTCAAAACATTAAATTTATTAAAAACCACAAATTTACCAAGATTACAAGAACTTTTGTTATATTATAAATTTATGCACAATATATTACCATCGTAGCTGCTAAACTGGCAGCTGACACCAAATGCAAACATCCATTCTCACAACACACGAAGACACCCACAACACACGAAGACACCCATAACACACGAAGACACCCACAACACACGAAGAATTGCATATATTTAGAACACAACATGAATTTGCTAAGTGATGCCTGAGACAAAATCTACATAACACTAAACAATACACCAGCTCTGGTAATAGAAAAAAAACATCAAACATAGTCTAGGTGGGTTTGTGAACTACACCAAACATCAGTACATACAAAACTATCAAACCTCGTGCAATATAGCAAATTGTTATACATGTAGGCAGAACCAACAATAACAAAACATGCAACTAAACACGCGCATGCACTCAACGAACGCACATATTCACAACTACACAAAGAGAACACACACTTTTGTAGATCTACAGGCACGCACGCACGCGCGCACCCACGCACACACGCATGCACGCATGACATTTTGTTTTCCTTCTGTTTGGAAGAATTGCACTTGTTTGACGAACTCATTTTATTTTATTTAGTTTTTTCTCTCTATGAAAGATCATAATTTGTTAGGCCAACTAATTTACTAACTTATAAATATTCTAATTTATAAGGTGGCTTCAGTTGTCAGCTAGTGTGCTGCGAATTCCGACAAGATCGGGGCTTCTCATATAATATCTGACAGTGCTAGAGCTCAGGACGTCCTGACGGGCCTTGTCGACGAAAAATCGGCTAGGGTGCTGCGGGCTTTAGGGGAGTCTCCCGACCTTACTACCATTATTTCATCTTAATACACACCACGTTCATAGTAAAATTACAAACTTATGCTATGTAATATTGTTCTGTTAACATGGATGTACGTCTGTGTCTTTTGAAACGTCACATTGGTCAAATAAAAAATCTTCTTCTTCTGAGATATTTGAAAAATCATTCTTAAGTGAGAAAAATATTTCTATCAATATTTTCATACCCATTCAATATCTTAAATACTTCAATTTGATTTCATTTTTTGTCCAACCGAAGTCTGCTGGACAGAGCAGGGGTAGTGGCTTCGGCGTCTATCCACACTTAAACCTCAGCCCTATTCCCCAACCTTCAATGTTCCCATCTTTTCCCACAGACACTTACTACGGCGTCAACTGTAGCTCGCTGAAGATCGTTAGTCGGAAGGAGTGGGGTGCTCGTCCGCCTAAAGACACCATCGACCTGAAACTCCCCGTCGGCACGATGTTCCTACACCACACAGCAATGGCGCCCTGCTTCACCAAGGATGACTGCATGCGGATGGTTCGCAAGATACAGGACTTCCACATGGACGACCGCGGTAGGCCAACACATCGCTGTCTTCTCTAGTATTGCGCAGCTTCAGTAATCTCTTTTCTCAATTTTTTTTAAAGTGAGAGGTTCCGGTCAAATCTTTGTTTTCCATGTGGCTGACATGTTTACTGGGCAACCAGTAGGCGCCTGGCAGTTCTACGTAATCGACTTCTGGTGAGACACATGAAGTGCCTTCGACAGAAATCAAAGGAACGTCGGAAGCAAAGCAAACTCTCAATAAAGCGAGGTTCTCAGTCAGAACGGGATACGTTTAGTAAACAAAAGCCAAACTATGTTGCATAAGTTGAGTTTAGACGCAAACAGCATGGTCATATGCAATTGGCAAGCAGGGACTAGCTGTTTACAGATAGATTTTTATTTGGTGAGCGAATATAGGGAACGTAAGTCTCGCGACCTAGTTTTAGCTCTGGTGTCCACTGCCGACTTTGGCTGGTTTTTTGCCTGTGTAAAGAAAAGGGTTACATTTTGTGTTTGGTGTGCTCACTGTACTGACACCAAACGGCGTAAATTGTTATGGTTTCAGATCGATGAAAATATATATTAAAGGTGTTTGAGAAGTTTATGTATAATATTTTTCACGGTGATCGTTTGAGAGTTATTAACAACTCTCTCGCACTGACGGCATAGCAAAATCTGTTTGCTTTACTCAAAACAGTCCGTTTGGGGGCACGAGTTTTGTGGGCTTATGTGTATTTATACACCTTGTTAAGCATAAATATTTACTAAAGCTGTTTGACTGATTCCACACATCTAAGTGAGCAGTTTTTTGAGATCTAACATAATGACATATTATACTCATAATTGCCAGGCATTGTTGAAATATTGGTGTTTTTCAGTAGTGTTGTATAAATAAATTATGTTAAATAACTATAAACCTAAAGTGCCATTTTAACCAGGCTGGTGGGACATCGGATACCATTACCTGATCGGGCAAGATGGATTCGCCTACGAAGGTCGCGGCTGGGACCACCAGGGGGCGCAGGTGAAGCACTGGAACGATGTGAGCCTGGGCATCTCGGTAATGGGCAACTTCATGGACATAACTCCGAATACGGCCGCACTCGACGTGGTGAAAGGCCTCATCGACTGTGCCCTCAAGCAGGTAAATGATACGACTCTGTGTGGCTCACTAAACAAACGTTTATGACGCCACGTTGTATGTGATCCTGATTTTGCATGGCGTCCTCAGTGGCTACTTTACGTCCCAATTCATTGAGACGAGACAGCTACCGAGTATAATGTCATATGTATCTAGTCAGTGACACATCTCAAAGTGTTAATGCTAAATGTCTTATGAGAAACAACATTATTTTTGTGTGAAATAGGTTGTTCACGACCAGACTATTGTATATGTATAATTTACTAGTCGATTAATTCTAATTAATGTAACAATTTAATGTGTATGATTTTTAACCTCTCTATCGGCATAAACTCACGAAACTGCAGCGTTTGTGTTTGTCGGACAAAAATCGTTCCCTTCCTTTCAGGACAAGTTGTCCCGTGAAGCGTTCACGGTTCGCGGTCATCGCGATGCCGGTCAGACGTCGTGTCCAGGCACGGCTTACTATGAACTCATCCAAGACTGGCCGCACTATGTCGGTATAGTCAACAGTACTGATTCAACATCACCCTCCGGACTGCTCAACAGTACTGATTCAACATCACTTTCCGGAAATGACGTCATTCGGCAAACATCGGGCGTTGTGGCGGCTCTTGTTATTATAGAATTGTTTGCTGCCTCCCTACACGTGGCGATAGTGTAGATAGAACTGACTGTTATAGGCCATGAGCCAGAAGCTGAAATGTTACCAATTTGTGCCATATGAACGAACTACACCGAACAATACTTTTTTATTAGCTACATGTTTGTAGAGCATGGAATAATATGATGGACTTCTGTAGGGAATAGTTAAGGTAATTTAAGTTTTTAAACTTAAGCAATCAAGTCATGCTGTAAGTGATCCCTATGTCAACATGCGGGCCTTTATTTTGATAGTAAAGTGTAATTATAATATATTTTTAACGTGTACATAGCCACATTTGGTATCAAATCAAATATTTTGAAGAATGTCATTTATTTCTAAGCTCATCAGTTCAATATGCATTAGTATATTTAGCCTTGAACGGTTAAAATGGTTAAACGGTTAAAACATATTGCTTGGATTTATAGACCATACGCCAGGACCTGAAACATGGACGAACTAGACCTAGCAATGCTGTTTGATTAGCTACATATCTGTAGAGCATGGAATAATATGATGAACCTATGTAGTTAGCTCAAGGTAAGTAATCAAGTAAGTGACCTCTAGGTCAAAATGAGGGCCTTTAGTTTGACAGTAAAATCAAAAGTAGCTTGCACTTTGCTATGAACTTAATAAACTTATTTCAGTCTGTAGTTTCTGAAGTTATTTGCAATGCTGGTGTGTCATTAATAAAGGATATGATATAAATATGTTGTTTAGTCACTATTCTATTCTTACAACCATGGCTACAATGCGGCTTTCTTACAAGTATGCGCATATTGTAGTAAAAATATCTTATAATCAAGCAAACTATGCTAAGTGAATTAATTATATATCTTAAATGAGCATCTGTTCACTGTCCAGAAATTCACACGTCATCGTGTTAACTGTCCTGCTCCTGCTGTTCATCACTTCTCACATTAAAACAGTCCTGCAGACAACAAACGTCTGTGCATTTGAGTGCATTGACAAGACACTGGCAGTCAGGAGCCTGACAAACACGCCTGCATTTGCATGAATGCGACCCCAGAACGACCCATTGAGCTGGGGATCCAGTCATTCAGTTAATGGCGAGTTTGTCATCGTCACTGAACCATGATCACGTGAGGGCACTTGTCTAGACTCCGATGTCATACCCCAGACTGACAGTTGGCTCTGAGGGCATGCATGCAGAGACAGTCCTTACAAGGAGGGAGCTGGCCAGACTCCACACTGACAGTTGGCTCTGAGGGCATGCATGCAGAGACAGTCCTTACAAGGAGGGAGCTGGCCAGACTCCACATCCCCCTTTCTGGGCTCAGAAAGGTTGGTAGTGTAGCGCATTACCATCACAAATTGACGCCCTCGCTGAGCCCAAAATCGTATCCTAGAATGTTCTATTCTGAAGAAGCCGTTCCAAGGCCTTATCCAAAGATAGCACTCAGCATGTAAATGTATGCATTACTAGCAGAGCATATTTCTTGTGCAACAGCTGCAAACATTTTCTTGACATCAAATGTCTTGTCCTGGCTCTGGTGCCATACGTATACATGTTACAGTCAATACGAACAGCCACATTAACCATCAACACGTTCGTGTCATCTGCGACAATTATGATTGAATCATAGTCTGCAGCGGCGTCCTTTGCATGCAACAACATGCGGCGAGTGTCTGCTTCGTATAGTGCCTTATTCAGCTCAATCACCACATCCTGCCTTTCCGCTGTGAACCAGAAATATTATCTCCACATGTCGCCTGTAATACCTTGCCTACCAACGTTTCTTTCAGTTGTGGCCTCTTCCAGTCTTCCACCATGGACTTGACGCCTCCACTGGTTGACTCTGTGGCCAGGCATGATGTTGGCAAACACCACGCCGTCACCAGACCCATCTACATCAGTTCAGCTTATTTGATCGAGATATGCTTGTACACGTCGAATATGACATAAATCCTTTCGCTTTCCCGTCAAGCGCAAACACATGTTCAGACAGTTCAGCAAAGATGCAGTTTTCATCGCGCATCTTCTGAATGAATGCCATCAATGATGCAGTAGTTTGTCATGGACAACGTCCACTTGAACCGCAGTGCTTGTTGAAAAGCTTACAATCCATTCAACACCAAGGGTTGGTGTTGAATGGCTTCGCCCACTGGTTGTCTAGAATGTCAGCAACTGAATTCACGTCACCCTCGTCCATTATATTACGTGAAGGTTGTAAATCAGTACTGTTGTTGACTAAAACTCAGTAGCTCAATCATGGCACGCATTTTCTCCAGGAACGTGCTACAGTACTCGGCAGTGAGGTTGTAGTGGCTGAACCTACTGTTTCCTCCAGCAGTCTGTGTATCCTTGTTGACTGCATGTTTCCTCTGTGGTCTGATCAAAAGGTGTTCGACCGAAAGGGTCACCAATATGGACAGAAAACACCCCACCACATTCATGACCATAGTCTCTAATGGCCCAATAAAAGAATACACTTTTGGTAATTTTCCCAAATCCTCACCGTCGACTTGCACATTTTTTTTATTATTCGCCTGAAATGTGAGCAACAGCAATCTATTTACTGCCGGGAAAAACACAAGCACAACCTGTTGGTAGCACTGAATGTCTAGACCGAGGCCTTGATGCATGGGATACCAATTGACGTGATATACCTCGATTATGCTAAGGCATTTGACACGGTCCCACACCAGAGTCTCCTCAAGCAGGTGGAGAGTTTTTGGATAAAAGATAAAACAAAATATGGATAGAGGTATTCCTGTGTGACAGAAGACAATATCAGTAAATGACAGACGGTTGTAATCAGCGGCGCCCTTCGGGGGTCAGTCCTAGCACCAATACTTTTTACAATGTTTGTGAATGATATGGAATTATGGAATTCTCTAAGTGATCATTTAAAAACTACTAATAATATAAATGCATTTAAACGTAAATGCAAGATGAATATTTTTAATAACATTATCTCAATTATGATTGCTAGGCTATCATTCAGGTAGACGAATAGCAAGTGCAATAGTCGTAATACCAATGCCTTAATATGCATGTCAGATTCAGTCACCCAAAATTGTAAGCGTTCGCTGTGTCCATTGAAGAAGATGTTCTCAAAAGACACTGGAACAACAAGACAGGACACAGTGAAAAACTCCACGTACAGAGAACAATAGGACGGAAGCACACATTGTTCAGTACCAGAGTCATAAATGCATGGAATTCATTGTCGGAGGACGCGATACAGGCCATCACAGTAAACCATCTCAAGTCCCGACTTAGAAGAGAATGGAAAGATCATCCAGACCTGTATATAGTTACCATTTCACAAACCGAAAAAACAATTGTAACAAAAATATCACTAAATAAATAGTAAAAAAACGTGAACAACGCCAACAGAAAAACCAGCCCTAGAGCCGGTCTCAATACTCATACGGGTAACTATTGACCGTGCTGGGGGTAAGAACTGAAGGTAAGAACTGACAGTAAGAACTGAAGGTAAAAACTGTCAAATATATTACTAAATTATATCAGAATGTCGTAAAATGTTCAGATTTTATCAGGTAACATTTCCTTGTTCAGTCACGCATACCACATGAATGTGGGTTAAAACCTGCGGATAAGTATGCATTATAACTTTCGTTAATTCTTACAGCTGCGCCAGGTGGCAGCACTGTCGCAACAGTCACGATGACCCTATGATATCGTGGTGGTTATTACAATGCTGGATAAACGCAGATTGTGTTGACACGTATCGTTTGCAGTTGAACAAAGCTAAGGGGTGCATAATCACTACTTATCCCAATTAGCGATTCCGTTGATAAAACCCTTTGTAGTAAGTAAAATGCGTCAAAGAATGGCCACAACCATCGCCTCTACTTTCACACATAGCGTATCGACGTCCTATAATTTCAAAAAGACCCCCTTCCAATTGTAGAGGAAAGTAGCTAAACTGTAATACCCTAACCTTCATATTGCAATACGTGAAGACACAAGTTCGGTTGAAGTTGTTGGCGCTCTGCGCGACCTTTTTGTCAAAACGTATCAGCACGTCGTCGCTGGTGTGTCACATAAATAATGTCCTCTATGACATGGCGTCTTCTTTGGAAAAAAAGGATTTTTTTGTTTTCATCCATTGAGAAAACAAGTCAAATGTAGTCGAAAAGTGTTCAATGGATCGTATTATCAGCCACTTTTTGACAACTTTTCTATTTATTTTGCTAATTTGTGCATACTATGGAGCTTGTGATGGAAATTTCGATCATTAGCTTATGGTGGATTTAATGAGCATCTTAGTGAAACGCATTTGTTTCCGAGCTGAAGAGCACCTCTGATTTGACAGCAGCTTTGGCTGGTTGGATGCTTTCTTTTAGGGTCTACGTCTCATGCTTCCTATCTTGATGATTGTGTTGCCAATGTACGCGAAAGAGTCGGTTTCTTCCAGTGGTTCCCCTCCTGTGGTGACTGGGTTGTTGCTATTCGTTTTTGCTTTCATGATCTTTGTCTTGCTTCTGTTGATATTGATTTCTGTCTGTCTTGACACTGCCCTTAGAAGCTATGTTTACCGTCTGCATAAATACAATCAAACTTTTCAGAACAGTTTTATCTTCGACTGCATTACACTTTCATGTCCCGAACCCCCCCCCCCACCCCCCCTCCCCACCCCCGAAAAGCATGCCATATGAATTATCCAAATAAACCATATTTTGTAAACACTTGCTTTCACGAAGTTACAATTATATGCCTTTTGTCTGTGTTTTTATTTTTGTGAACGTGCAACGTGGTCCTTCGTGCATGGTACGGTGCAATCATATTTCTTGGACTATACTTAAAATCGGATCAACAATGCATATTCCAATAAGCTAGTCTATAGCCATGCTATAAACAATCAAACGTGGCCAGTACGATGACAGTCGAGCATAATCAATGCGCTACCAGCTCTTGTCGCATTCAGTTGGCCTCACCTCTCAATGACAACTGACATACATACATGCATGCACGCATACATACATACATGCATACATACATACAAACATACATACATACATACATACATACATACAAACATACATACATACATACTCTAGCTGGATTGTAGTAAGATGTCCCCATCACAAACACCACGGGGTTTCTAGAGGAGATCATATGAGCACATTTATCTAGTTAGTAGCACATTGTGTGATTTGTAAATATGTTCACCTGTATTTGTAACAAAATGACGTTCTTCTATTAGTCTTTTAGAATGCGCTACAAAGTGTATTTCACTGCCAATATCTTATATTACCAATCATGCTACTATGACAATTCGTCAAATATCATATATATATATATATATATATATATATATATATATATATATATATATATATATACATATATCATAACTTAACATGCCCTACATTCGCAACATCGCAGGAAGGTCAACTGTGGGCTGACGTCAAGAGTCGTCACGACACATGCCTGAAGCCGTCACGTGCCTGCCTGACCACGTGACCGTGTATACACTGGGCTCGTAGGACACTCAGGATACTCAGTCTACAGTTGACTGACTGAGAGAACGACAGTGCAGAGATGTGGGGAACAGTGGGCGTGTTGTTAGTGCTCGGAGCTTGCGGGGCTGTTCAATGTGGAGGTAAGTTAATATGTTGTTACGTGTACATATTCAGATGGCTAAGCATGATGAAAACCACCATAGCTATTAATACACTTGTGGGTATAATATTACCATATGACTACTATTCGTCAACGCACGCACGCACGAACGCACGCACGTACGAACGTACGCACAAACACACACGCACACATACGTACACACATACTAACCTTATGTCTATGTACAGGAGTCGAAATGCCTAGTAATGACCAACCGGTTATACAGCAAATCACAGTACGACACGTGTACAACAGATAACGTCAAATTGCAGGATATATCGATTACGAGAGGAGGGACCTAATTACGTTACGGCTCGCCGGGACTTCAGAGAACGTGTCCGTTGGATGCTGGTGTCATTGTGACAACGTCGTGTTGTACTTCTGTTGAGTCGAGTCGGGACAGTATAGCGACGGAAAGACAAAGCGTTGCTCTTTGTAGGTGTGTCTTGTTAGTAATTTACTTGTCGCTGCCTAGACGTAGACCAAACATGCATCCTCGCCCCGGCGTTACAAGCACGACGAGAACTAGAATTTGTTTTAATACATTG
>BSQZ01000008.1:6402500-6417500 GCA_033239005.1 Lamellibrachia satsuma
AGGGGATATAACGGGATATGTAAACAAAAGCTAAAATGTATTGCATAAGTTGAGTTTAGACGCAAACGGCATGGCCATAGGCTATTGATAAGTATATGACTAGGTGTTTACAAATACATTTTCATTTGGTGAGCGAATATTTCCTAGACTACACGCACTCGTGAATCGTGACGAAGGGTTATCTAACGGTATGGCGCGGCCCATGAAATTAAGACGTTGTGTTCAACAAGGTTTTCCTAATAAACCAATGGCGTGATATTCTTAATCGCTGTTGCATATGGTTTTAGTAACTCTTATAGGTAGGTGGATATATATAACTCTTATATGTAGGTGCATATATATACCGAAAACTATGACTTTTGTTTCGCTTTATAAATGTTTTCGTCACCGTCGACTGACTGAGGAATTAAGGAAACCAAAGCGTAGAAATCACATAGAAACAATAATTGTATGCAAGTAATTATACTATTTACAATGTGATTAAGAAATGTGTCCACTACATTTTTTAGACAAACACAAATCGTATGTATACGTATAATGATCATAGATTGATAATATACTCATAACTGTCAGGCATTGTTGAAATATTGGTGCTTTATTTCAGTAGTTTTGTAAAGAAATTATGTTAATTAATTATAAACCTAAACTGCCATTTTAACCAGGCTGGTGGGACATCGGGTACCATTACCTGATCGGGCAAGATGGATTCGCCTACGAAGGTCGCGGATGGGACCACCAGGGGGCGCAGGTGAAGCGCTGGAACAAAGTGAGCCTCGGCATCTCGGTAATGGGCAACTTCATGAACATAACTCCGAATACGGCCGCACTCGACGTGGTGAAAGGCCTCATCGACTGTGCCCTCAAGCAGGTAAATGACACGGCTCCGTGTGACTCTCTAAACAAACGTTTATGACGCCACGTTGTCTGTGATCCTGAGTTTGCATGGCGTCCTCAGTGGTTACTTTACGTTCCAAGTCATTGAGACGAGACAGCTACTGAATATACCGTCATACGCATCTAGCCAGTGACACCACTCCCAATAGTGTGAGTCCAGTGTTAATGCTAAATGCGTTATGAGAACCACAGTTATTTTTGTGTGAAATAGGTTGTTCACGACCAGACTATTGTAGATGTATATTTTACTAGTCGATTAATTCTTATTACTGTAAGAATTAAATGTGTATGATTTTTAACCTCTCTATCGGCATAAACCCACGAAACTGCAGCGTCTTCCCTTCCTTTCAGGACAAGCTGTCCCGTAAAAAGTTCACCGTTCACGGTCATCGCGATGGCGGTCAGACGTCTTGTCCAGGCACGGCTTACTACGAACTTATCCAGGACTGGCCGCACTATGGCGGACCACTGAACAGTACTGATTCAACATCACCTTCCGGAAGTGACGTCATTCGGCAAACGTCAGGCGTTGTGGCTACGCTCGTTATTCTAGTGTTGTTTGCTGCCTTCCTACAGGTGGCGATAGTGTAGACACGATTGACTGTTACGTGGTTTCTACGTCTTATGAAAGTGAACGACTTAATTGTGTTAACATTTGTAAGGACATGATCGTGAAGTCACCATAATCGTTACCAATAGTTATTATGATATGTCTAGATTTAATAACAGCATTTATGATATGGTAACTAACATTCTGTGACAGTCAAGATATTGTCGTGCACTTGTTTCTTGTGGTGCAAGAATTTTTGTTTAGATTGGGGCATACATAAAGTACATCACGCTTGGGGTGGTGATGGGGTGGGGGGGGCGAACGAGAAAGGAACGGATTATTAACGTAGTTTTAGGAGGGGCAGCGCTACGAAGCGTGACAAGGAGATGGGGGTCTCAAAAAAGTAAAACAATAGCGTGACGTACTTCATGGATAGCCCGCTGCAGAGTGTAAATAGTTAGGAAGGATGATTTTAATATACACTATGATAACATTCTCCAATGGCGCAATCAGGGAATAAACTTGGGGTAATATTTCCCAAAAACGTTACCATTTATTTAGAAAATTGCTTTAATTATTAAAACAAATAAGTCACTTTAGGGCACAATTAAGGATTAATTTAATGAAACGCGTAAAAAATATTTTATTAGAATGTGATTGGCATAGGTAAGTTATTATATAGCGTGATGTGAAGTCCACAGGACCTCTCAATGCTTTACACTTCACCGCCTGGCAGACCTGTTCATTCCAGCACCAACACGACTTCTCTGGTAAACATTCAGCCACGCTGCGATTACTGCGCGAAGACTACAAGGTGATATTTCGTGGTCCAGTTATTTGTGTACCCAGATTCTGGGTGCACATAATAATATTAATTATGCTCTCATCTGAGGATTTGGCTGACTCATCAAAAAAGAGTTAATCTTTATCAATATATACGATGCAGTTCGAATAAACTTTAAACTTTGATTATTTTGACACAACTGTCACACTGAAAAGTTCAATCATGCAAAATAATTGCATAGTTTAGGATCTCGATAATGACACTGATTGGCTGCAGGCGCTTCACGGTAACGACTACACAAATTGAAGTGGATAATAGTCAAACCACGTGTTCAGAGCCAGACTCTCTTCTCGGCGAATTCACGAAGGCGAGCGAGAGTCGGATAATGTTTCGTAATTTTTTGCAGCTCAAGTATCGGTGTGGTTATGCTGTGTGTATTGCGCTCGAATATTATACAATGTACCGTTAGTCGCCTGGCGGCAGCACTTTCGCAACCAGGAAAAGTGACTAGAATGTTTAACTCGGTGATATTATTGTGGTGGTTGCTGGACTGGGGGGGGGGCGGGGGGGGGGCGGGGGGTACCTAGTGGAATAACAATACTGGATAAACGCGCATTGTGTTGACACGTGTAGTTTAGAGTTGTGGAAACCTAACGGGTGATTATTACTGTTAGTTACAAGCAACGTGTCTTCTCAGGTTTAATGTCTTTATTTTTCCTAACATTACATTTTAATCATGGTTACATTAGACGGGTTCCTCACATTTGGAAATTCCGACGATGAAACACGTTGTAATAAGTAAAATGCGTTCAAGAATAGGCACAACCATCGCCTTTACTCTCATACATAACATATCCACGTCTCTTCAAAAAGACCCCTTCCAATTATAACAACGGTGACAATTTGGTGCTAAAATACAGGACGGATTTCTAAATAAAACCTGCATAATATGAATTACGTTGCATAGGCCATCGACAAAAGGTCTCCGTTGGTTTCTGCCATCTTTGTTATTTTAGTTCCAGTCGTAACCGATCTTCTTTGCTTCTGCTTCAAGATGTCTCCGCCAGGTGTTCCTAGGCCGTCCTCGTTTTCCTCTTCCCGTCGAAGTTCCATGTTAATGCTTGTCTGGTAATACCGGATGGGGGTTTTCTTACTGAAATCCACGTCCACTTTTCTTCTTGATTTCTTTCTCCACCGTTTGGTCCTTCCACAGAGGGTGTCGTTGCTAATCTTTTCAGACAGTTTCAAATTCTTAATACTGTGTAGGTATCTATTGATGAAAGTCAGGATCCTTTTCAATGCTATCTGTGTCATTCCCCATGTTTCCGAGCTGAATAGCACCTCTAATTTGACATTTGAATTAAACATCCTGAGTTCGGTATTTACCTTGGTCTGCATTGCCTTTCATATTTTTGTAAGGACAGCAGTTCTGGCTGTTTGGATGCTTTCCTTTACGTCTCATCTACGTCTCATGCTTGTTATATATCTTTGGGTCCTCTCTGTGTTGGCTCTGTGTTTAGAAACTACGCTTACCGTCCAGTTTTTTTCTTCGGCCCCATTACACATTCATGTCCCGAACCCCCATGAAGAGCATGTCCAATGATTGGCCGAATTTGACTATTTTCTCTGGATTAGGATAAATCATATTTTGTCACGATTTGCTTCACGAAGTCAGTTGAACAATTATATCCCTTTCGTCTTTGTTCTTGTTTTTAACTTTCGTAGTCATGCAACGTTGTCCGTCGTGTAAGGTTCTGTGCACTCGGGTTTCTTGACCCATGCTTAGAATCTGCTACACAATGCATATTTCAATAAGCTGGCGTTGCCAAGCTACAAACGACACCGATCAAACGCGGCCAGCACAATGGTAGCCGAGCATAATCAGTGCGCTGCAGCGCCTATATCATTCAATAGGCCGTTCAATTAGAACTGACAGCAAGTAATGACGCGTTGCTGCGGTGCAATCCGAGGTGATTGGCGTGTGCCACTTTGTTTACAAGCGCTCGGCTGACAGCGCTGTGCTGGTGGTAGCTTCGCTTAGAGACCGGGGAAAGGACACACGGAAAAGTTACGACAACCAGAAGACGGACACATAGCGTGAGCACACTAAGTAATGGCAGTGTCCACGGACACAGGCGGACACCACGCCGACGAACGGAACAAGGTGGGAGCTGTGCATGGTGTTGCTATTGTGCGTTAAACTAATCAAATACAAAGCTGCAAGAGCTGATTCACGCGAGGTTTTAGTTACGAGATTGGATTAGGCTCAGTGGCGCAACTAGTATTGGAGCATTGCTCCCTTCGGTTTAATTTTTTAGATTTTTCAGTATGCAACCTGTTGCGCCACTACATCGTCGCATGGTAAACTAATGGGTGACTAAGCTTGCCCCCCCCGCCTCCTATTTTGTGAGATCCAAGATAAGCTACCAATTAGGCTCAGCTGGTTAGTGGACGATCAGACATGGACAATTAAATTAAGCAGCCAGACAGTCGACATGTAAAAAAAATCAAGAGCCCTGTGATCTCCACGTTGAATCTACATAATACTCTACAAACATGCGGCCATTAGCTGTCTATTCCATAAGTATTATTAATATTGCCCATGTATCGCCAGTAAGCCCAACTACTGACATCAAAGTGATACTTTTAAATTGTATATGACGATCATATGATGTTATGTTATATATAGTTTGTGTTGTGGTGTCCAATCGTCCTAGCCTTTTTTGTTGATGTTTCTTAGACCGGTTTCCAGTTTTCACGTTTATCTATGCAATCGTGTGTGTGCGTGTGCGTGTGCGTGTGCGTGTGCGTGCGCGTGCGCGTGCGCGTGCGCGTGCATGCGTGCGTGCGAGCGTGTGTGTATGTGCGCGGACGAACGTGTGTGAGCGTGTCTGTGCATTTGTATGCGTGTGTGCAAGCGTGCGAGCAGTTTCAAAAAGTGTACCACGAAGGTGCGGGCCGTCAACAACTTGTAATGTATAATGACATGTACTAGGTGCCTACTACGTTAAACAGAATTAGCCCACTCTCGGATTAAGTGTTTAATTAAATTATGGATTTTCATATAAATCCTTCATCCATACCGGATCACTTTCTCCACTCACACTCGTGTCTAGTGAAAGTTATTTGCAATAAGTAGGTGATTCCGGATGCATGCGTGCATGTGCTACAGCTAAATTGTCGTGCGCCTTCACTCATAGAATGAGTCAATAATGAATTATTATCGAGGCTTTATTGACACTGCGCATTTCTGGTGATCCTGCAAAGCGATACCACAAAGAAGTGTCTACAACGCAATGTGTTTCGATGAATTGTAATGGAATATGGTTATGTTTGGTGTCGTATTTGCTTAAATGTGCTTAATCAATTCGATTTTTTGCTTATTTTTTTTCTTTGTTTATTTTGTGATGTGATCGGCGAGAGGACGGAGGTCACGCCTATGATCAGCATTGACCCACACAGTGTTTACCATTTTGGATATCTACTATTTTTATCCTTATCAGATCTAACGACTAAAGTAAATTCTTTCGATGATTTGAACAATAATGGGCATTTTTTTATTAAACCGACATGGGATTTTACATAAACTACTAACACACTACATATTTGGACACCAATGAACCGGATTTGTGATAGGCTAAATCAACCGAGGAAGCAGTTTATATGAGTTGTGGCTGTGTTTTGAAGCCATTCATATGCAAGGACATAGGTAATCTTGCACCGGTTCGGCCAACCTCAATCTGTCATTTCTGTCTGAGTCTGCCAACTGTTTCGTTAGTTCGTGCGAACTGTTTCCTGTAGTTGTGGTTCATTATAAGAACATTTGAAACTGCCATTCCTAGATGTTCTTGTTTTGTGCCAAGTTTGTTGAACCGGTCAGGCGGTTCGACATTTTGTGGAACTGGAGAGAAACTAATTAATGCTCTGAGTAACGTCAATTATAACCCAAACTATTGCATCTCAGTCGTTGCACGTTCCTGATAAAATATATGTATGTTTCGCGTGTAGCGACACGTTTTAAATATGCATTGATATTTATTACTTGTAACGGCACTGAACACACGACACAGTGACAGCACACTATGTATGATTGATGGCCGTGCAAATGCGAAGAAGGCGAAGGCGTGATCTATTATCACGAGCATCCGTATCATGTTCTTTAAACTTAAAGAAGGACGTAGAACCAGATAGCACAAAACATCATAAGTTAAGGAACAGTGTAAGTTGGGCATGAGAAAGTATTCGTTTTCACAGAGGACGATACATAGTTGGAATAAACTGTCAAATGATTGTGTGAATGCTAGCAGTATGAATATGCTTAAGAATAAAATTGACAGATATCTGATAAGGGCGGGTTATACATAAATTAAACAGTTGTTAGACTCTCGATAAGCCAATGGTTTTGTCCCTTTGCCATTTCTAGCTTGTTGCTTTGGGTGGCAATCTTATTTAATCCTATTAAATCTTTTCAGGTAAGCAGATACACTGAAGTCCAACATCGATGTCCAACGTCAACGCAGTAATCGGCCACCTGCTGAATGACACAGGAACAAGATGGACGCGAGCACCATCCGACGGAGATATGGCGAACTGATCCAGAAGATCAAATCTTTCCGGATGGCAATAGGCGACTACGGATCTCTGCTGAAGGTTACGGACGCGAAGAGCAAGCCCGTTCGGGTGCCCAGCGCGAATAGGCGTACGTCGAACTCTCTGAGACCCGTTAGTGGGCGACAGTCCCAAACGGGAAAGGTCGGGCCGTTTGGCGCGAAGGGACTTTACTGCCACGACGCCAGCGATTCGACCCCTAGTCACACACTGGCAACTGGGCCGCTGCAAATGTCCACAAGGGGCAACATTTTACAGAACGGGGATTCGTTCAGTCTTGTCGATACAATAACACAAGCGCGCGCCATGCTGAACGATACCAAACAGTTTCGTCCCTTCATTCAAACGGACACAGGTAAAGTATACATAAGTGAGTTCAGTGAAACATTTAATGTATAACGTGTGTCAGTCAGTGATTGAGTTATGACAATGACGCCCGCCCGCTGCCGGAGTTGCTTCTCGGTGGATCGCGTGAGAGGTGCCGCGCAGACGGTGCGTACGGCAGTGGTGCAGTTTATGCAATGGGAAGGATGAAAGGTGCATTATTTGATACATCAAATAATGTTTCATAGTTTCATGCTTATACAATACACATGTGAAGGGAAGTTGATTGGTATATACAATGCCTAGGAACTAAACATTAACACCATGGTAAGTTTACCTGGGTTCAGCCATCTGTAAAGAGGGTGACTAAAACGAAGAAATCCAATTAGTGAGGTAAGAACGTTTTATAGGGCGACACTAAAACGTAATTTATCATTAAGACAAAGGAACAGTCTAAATAGAAATGTTTCTTAAATAATCTGTAGAAAAATGGAACATAAACAAGCAATTTTAAATTTGTAAACAGGAAACGAAGAGGACAACATCAATTACAAAGATGCATTAAATACATCCAACTTAATGAACATTCAAATACTATTCCGACAATACCGTGTATTTCAATCTAAAACATAAATTACTAAATCCATCTCAACATTTATTCCTAAAGAAGTCAGTAACCGGGAACCGTCGTCGGCAATTGCGCACTGCGCAAAGCATTATGGGCCATTTTAGTGAAATTTCTTCTGGTGATTTGACGTTGTTACGTGACGTCACGGTTTAACTTTAAGGACTATTGGCAAAATATACATCGCGTATATTTTTGCGTATTTGGCGTATATCTTAGCAGTTTAAATAAAACATAAAACTGCAGTAGTGCAAGCACGCACAACTAGTGTGCTTAAACGGAATATGTGCAAATGGTTTTGCTATAGTGGACGACTGAGTTGTTCATATAAAGTGCAGTAGTCGTTGTTGAGCGTACAGAGTAGGTTAGGCCCTATGTTCATATAGCACCATTTATATACAAAGTAACGTGCGTACTGGTGTATTACGTGGTGTGGTGTATTTTTATTTGTTTTATGCTTGCGGAGGCGGAAAGTAAAATAACAAAAGAAATTGTAATAATTTTTATTGAAGTTGCATGCGGGCCACGGAAGTAAGGGGCAGCACGAGGCTGCGTCAGGGTCGTTTGTGCATTGTTAATAAGTATAAGATGGTGTCGACCAGACATAAGATAGTGTCCGCTCTCTAGTCGGCCCTATATATGGGTACATGCACAACACATGAACTGATGTCGATATTCGGATACTTTTCAGCCGTACCACCAGTGCCAGTGCCGCGGTCGTTACCGCCGCGAGTCGCGAGAGACCACCTGAGCCCGTTGCAACCGATCAGTCCGAGACGGAAAACAACGAACTCGCGCCCGAAGAGTGGCCGTGGTCAGCGGCCCCCAAGCTGTCGCCGGCGACGGGAAGCTGCTCCGTGTAGTCCGATGTACCAGACCAATGTCCACATAGAATCGCCAAAGTTCATTAGACTTCTCTACGAGGACTTATTGCGAGCGTTGTGTCTCCTTCGAACGCAGCTTGGTCGGCATCCGGCAACCATGGCCCAGGAGCGGCAGAAATCTGACGGGTGTGTCAACGGATTGGACGTAGAGTGGCAGCAACTTGACGGACTTGTGTCGGACTTAGAGCGACAGCTCCGTGCCTGTGAAGTGCGAATGCTGACAGCAACGGCAGAGCGGCGAGTGAAGACTCTGTCACCACCGCCTGCCCCGGCGCTCAGTCCTGTGGCGGCGTCAGAGTGCGGCAGTGAATGTACTACAGGTAGGTCGTCTCATCTTATATATTGTTACTTGTTATTATTTATTACTTGTCATCATTGTCTTCAACAGGATTAACCTTGGTACTCATAATCCATCTGATTAGTCGCTTATAGTCTCTCTTCACTTTCCTTGAATCGGGCTCTGACCTCTGTTCAACTTCGGTGCTATAGTCGTGAATGTGACACCGCCTCAAAGGGCGGACAGGGTGAAAATATGGACGTGAAGTTTGTGACAGAACTATATTAGTAACATCATCTAGAACTATATTAGTAACATCATCTAGAACTATATTAGTAACATCATATAGAACTATATTAGTAACATCATCTAGAACTAAATTAGTAACATCATCTAGAACTATATTAGTAACATCATCTAGAACTATATTAGTAACATCATCTAGAACTATATTAGTAACATCATCTAGAACTATATTAGTAACATCATCTAGAACTAAATTAGTAACATCATCTAGAACTATATTAGTAACATCATCTAGAACTATATTAGTAACATCATCTAGAACTATATTAGTAACATCATCTAGAACTATATTAGTAACATCATCTAGAACTATATTAGTAACATCATCTAGAACTATATTAGTAACATCATCTAGAACTATATTAGTAACATCATCTAGAACTATATTAGTAACATCATCTTGTGTTTTAATTCTATGTTCTTCTGTGTTCTTGTTCTATGTTTGTCTGTCGTCGTCGACAACAATCTGTGGATGTGTAAACTCAAACAATTGAATAAACGTTAAGGTGTGGGGCTACCTCTACAGGCAATACCACGCGTCTCGGTCTTAGCCTGAGATCTCGGCCCTAGTCCCCCACAAAAAATCGTTTGTACCAGCCCCACCCACACGTTGTTAATCCGGCAGTGGTGTTGAATGATTTCCACTGTTGTTGCACCCTCGGTCATCTTTGTCGGTTTTGTAGTCGCTCTCATCGGTATTGTCAACGTCACCCGGTATTTAAGGAAAGACGATGGGAAATGTATCCAACGTTGGTTCTTTATTTTAGTAAGCAGCAACGTGTCGTTGAAACTTTTATCTTATTGGCGTTGTACCACTAGACTCTTTGGATTATTTGTTTTGTGTGAAAAGTCAAACCGATAACTAACTTCAAAAAGTACGTACGTTGTAGCAGAATATTTACATTTCATATTTTAAGAACAAATTAATTACGTTGATCTTTTATTTTTTTCTCAGCAAAAATGAAATGC
Organism: Lamellibrachia satsuma; assembly: GCA_033239005.1. Taxonomy (NCBI): domain Eukaryota; kingdom Metazoa; phylum Annelida; class Polychaeta; order Sabellida; family Siboglinidae; genus Lamellibrachia; species Lamellibrachia satsuma. Next base: position 6,412,722 of record BSQZ01000008.1, read on the forward strand.
ATTGTTACATAGTTTCAGCCTTTCCCTATTTTATCTTTCCTCTGGCGAATTTCAATAACAATGGTTCGGCGTCACATCCAGATACGACTACATCCCTCGTCGAGCCGGTGGTAACAGTTCCCATCCCCGTCAGCTTACCCTGGAGCCGGCCTACGTCTCTTCCGTCAACCGCTGAATGGCATCAGCCCATTGTTCCACAGAACTTGTGTTTACGTCGCTCCGACTCAACATTACAGGTCTGTCACGCTCTCATATTATTATTGTACTCTATAAGTGTGTGTGTGTATGTGTGTGTGTGTGTGCGTGTGCGTGCGTGTGTGCGTGTGAGCGTGTGTGCGCGTGTGCGCGTGTGCGCGCGTGCGTGCGTGCGTGCGTGTGTGTGTGTGTACAACAGAATACCTTTGTAAAATAGATTACTCTGGTGCATGAATATGCGAATTATATATGTACTTGTGTTCGCGCGTGCGTGCGTGCGTGCGTACCTGCGTGTGTGTGTGCGTACGTGCGTTTAAATAATATACCGTGTACTTCAGTCAAAACAAAAACCCTTCTCAACATGTATTCCTAAAACAAGGTTATGTTTAATAAATCACTAATCGGCAACTGTCGTTATCCACGGCCTCTGCGCAAAGGATTATGGGCTACGTTGAGAAATATTTCTTCCGGTACGACGCTGTTACGTTATGTCACAATATAACTAAGGATTATGGGCTACATCTATATAGCGTATGTTTTAGCTTATCGGTATGTTGGAGTTTTAATAAAACATAAAACTACAGCAATACTATTATTTGTATGTATGTGTGTGCGTGTGTGCGTGCGTGCGTGCGTGTATGCAAGTGTGTACGCATGTACGCACACCCACACACACACTTTTTATAATTTCTTATAAACAACTTTCAACATTAACTAAAAAACATGTATTTAAATGCAAATGAATGCGTCGTACTGTACGTGAGTCTGACAATGAGCACGCCATTGGTCTGCGCAGGCATCACCGCGCCAGAAGCGTCTGCCGAGACAGGCCTACCCGTACGGGTCGTCCTTCCCCGAAGTACCGCCTCTACCGCTTCTTAAACAGAGGACGTTTGTTAACGTCATCACAGATGCATCACCTACGATTGGTGTCTCTTCGAGGAAGCACGTGAAACCAAGCCGTGAGAAGACCTGGTCGTATTGACAGTCGGAGTTGTGTCGAATAAGCCCTTGAAATCGAGCAACTGGAGTTGCGTAGATGCAGCGATCGAAGCCGAACATGGAGCATATTTGGTTCTGCTCACAGTTGGTGTATTGCCTTAATTGGCCAATAGAATAGCAGCTATATGAACGCTCAGCGTAAACTATTATGGCTATTCAGCCAGAAGTGAGAATACGTTACAGTAACGACGGTATGACCGTAACGATGGTATGACAGTAACGACGGTATGACCATAACGACGGTATGACAGTAACGACGGTATGACCGTAACGACGGTATGACAGTAACGACGGTATGACCCCGTAACGACGGTATGACAGTAACGACGGTATGACAGTAACGACGGTATGACCGCAGTGTGCTGGAATACGTGTAAAACACAATGTATATCTTAATATTTTAATAAAAACAGCTATTTATTTGAACCATTCTAATAATAGTGTCTTGCATAGTTCTTGCAAATGTCTTTTTATCGGGCTATCAGCAGACTTATAGTGTGATACGCCCGTCGCACTGAGCTGGTAACATAGGCCTAGAACATGAATGCGACTAAAACTGTAGTGTCGTGTTTATTGTCACATCGTTTTGATAGGTGATGGCTTGGTGGGGGCAACTGAATTGGCAAAAGAGGTTTTAAAACGAAATGATTAATCATCCTACATCCAACTCATACATAGTTAAGTTTATTTTGGTTTTTACTCCTGTTTACTAGTTTTAGTCTCTCGAAAAACATGTAATTTCGTTGTAAAATGAGGATAGAAATGTAAAATCGCAAGACTTCACAGAACACTTGCTTGAGCATAGAAAAGGTTTCTGGAAATGCACAGTTGTCTAACATAATCACATCTTAAGCATGTAGCTCAATTAAGGCGTTAAGTGAAGTATCTGCAACTTAATAATCAGTCAGCAATCGGCACATGGCGTCCACAAAGCTAATCAGTAAACGAACACCCAACGAACACCCAACGAACGAACTGCCTCACATTCAATACAGTTGTAAATAGCCACAGTCATCTAAATGTTAGCCACACTGACTTAATCGAGATAGCCATTGTGTGATAAATTAAATCGACGCCGATTAGTCAATTATAACCAACATTTTGGCTAGTTCTGACAATGCAAATGCTTGACTATTAATAACTAGAAGTGTGCCAACAAAACGTATACATATGCTGCAGTTATCATTGCAATACCAGTCCAGTCTCGTCTATACGTGCTACTTCAATGACGCTAGCTAGTAATTACATAGCGCCGTGTCCTGCGACTACGTATACGCATACACAGTGTAACAACATGATTCGGAACATTGCCTCAGGAGGCGCATAATGAGCAGCTTATTCGAACACGCTGTCCACATTCTATAAACTAAACACAGCGTTTACGTAGCTATTCCACGGACGACCGATATGTATTGTAATACAATGCGTGTCGGGTGTGATTCTAATCCACGATACAACTATAATAATAATAATAATACAGATTTTTAACAGTTAAGAAGATTAGTTTACTGTTTAATATTATGGTATGAACTTACATGTTTAAAATTTAGAGATTGGAATTACTTTAATTCCTACATTTTATTACGGATTCCAAATTCTGTAAGTTTTTGAAGAAAAACAGACATCTATCTAAACTCGAGCCGTTATGAATTTGGGCCACGAGCATATGATTAGATACTAATGAGAAACTCTTAATTGTTCGATGGAATAACCCGTGGCGCCTCTGGTGGATAATCAAAAACTACATTGGTTGACGCCCATTACAAAAAGATTTGTTGACAAAATGTTTGCAATTACAATCATGTATCCACGACAACGCGTGCCTGATCCCAGCCCACATATGTTTGGGGAATATCGTATCTGCCCAGGATTTGAATGGAATGAACCCTTGAATAATTATCAAATAGGTCACTGTTATGGGGGACGCGCTGCTACGTTGTGCTGCTGCTGCTGCTGCTGCTGCTGCTGCTGCTGCTGCTGCTGCTGCTGCTGCTGCTGCTGCTGCTGCTGCTGGTGTGTGTGTGTGTGTGTGTGTGTGTGCGCGCGCGCGCGCGTGCTTGCGTGAGCGTGTGTGTGCACGTATAACAAAATAACACGTTTTTCTATTTGGTTCAGGACCGACCCAGGTCCATTCACACTTGGCCCAGGTCAGACCCAAGCCCACAATGACCACAGACACACAAAATGGCCCAGACACATAAAATATAGACCCAAGCCCGGCCCGAAAGTCCAGCCCGTGCAGGGCACTAGTCTAGAACACAATAAAGTTCGATTTTTTTGAAACTATATTACTCAAATTTAACAAGAGATTTAACAAGATTTGCCATCCAAGCCAAAGGCCCAGATGGCAAGTGGACAAGGAAGCCATTGGCTTATCGAGAGTCCAACAATGTTCACCTACTTATAACCCACCCTCCTGATATATGTGTCAACCTTGTTTTTAAACATATTCACGCTGGTAGCAGTTACACAATCTGTAGACAATTTGTTCCATTCATTTATTGTTCTCTGTGAGAACGAGTGCTTCCTGATGTCCAATCTACATTGATCCTTTACTAATTTTACCTCATGTCCTCTAGTTCTGCTATCCTTCTTGAGTGAGAAAAACATATTTCTATCAATATTTTCATACCCATTCAATATCTTAAAAACGTCAATCTGATCTCCTCTTAACCTCCTTGTCTCTAGAGTTGTTAAACCACATTCTTTCAGGTGTTCTTCATAACTAAGGTCTCTAAGTTCTGGAATCATTTTAGTTGCTCTCCTTTGTATGCGTTCAAGCGTATCTATATCCTTCTTACGATATGGTCTCCATGCTTGTATACAGTATTCTAAATGAGGTCTTACTATTGCTTTATAAAGAGGTATAATTAACTTTTTTCCCTTGTATGTTATGTTTCTTCTAATCAATCCAAGAATTTGATTACCCTTTGAAGCTGCAATACCACACTGCTCTGAAACTTTCATATCAGCGCTTATTGTAACTCCTAAGTCCTTTTCTTTTACAGTTGTACCCAGAACAGTATCTCCCATTTTATAGTTTACATTCAAGTTCCCATGTCCTGTATTTAGGCATTTACATTTCCCAAAATTGAACAGCATCTGCCATTTCTCAGACCATTTCACTAATCTGTCTAGATCGTTTTGTAAATGTTGTTTATCACCATCAGTATTAACCTTTCTAAACAGTTTTGTGTCATCCGCAAATTTCAGTACGTTACTTGTTATACTGTCGTCCAAGTCATTGATATAAATTAAGAATAATATAGGTCCTAATACTGATCCTTGAGGTACCCCACTCAAAACCGATTTCCAATTTGAAACTTCTCCATCTACTACAACTCGTTGTCTTCTGTCAGTCAGCCATTGTTCTATCCAGTCAGTTATGCTATCCCCGATACCATGGGCTTTTAATTTAAGTAGCAATCTTTGATGTGGCACTTTGTCAAAAGCTTTCTGAAAATCTAAGTAGATAATATCTACTGGCGATCCCAATAATATCTACTGGCGATCCCAATAATATCTACTGGCGATCCCAAAATGCCTGTTTTGAATTTATAATCGAGTTGTGGCAGTAGTGAT